>CP092876.1:81545299-81605730 GCA_030710605.1 Cordylochernes scorpioides
TATATGTATGGCTATCTAAAAGGAAGAGAGAGAGATTACCAAGAGTTATAAAGATATAGGGTTACTGAAGCAATAGAGAGAGAGACCATAACAATCGGTGGAATGGATGGTTTATGGCCGCCCTAGATGTAAATAAAGGAAACAATTAGGCCTGGGCCGTAATAAACTGACAGCCATATTTAATCTGCCAATTATCAGGATAAATCTTCCAAAGCGACGATGGCTAAGCCTCTTATTGGAGCCCGAAATAATAAGTCGGGCATCAAGTGGCGATTCTCAACGCCGTCATTTGGATAATTGTCCCCCGCAATCTTCTGCTAGCAATTCTATCTCGTATCCTCGCATTTGGAATTGATAAAATACTTCACAATTAGCTTCTTTTCTCATTCTCACCTATAACGTTTATTGAAAATAACATAATCAACAGTAATACACCTTAGAAACAGATATTTTGGTTAATTGTCCTGCGCATTCTTCTGCTACCAATTCTATCTCATATCCTCGCATTTGGAATTGAAAAATACTTCAAAATTAGCTTTTTCTACCATTCTCACCTATAACGTTTATTGACAAATAACATAATCAATAGTAATACACCTTAGAAACAGATATTTTGGTTAATTGTCCTGCGCAATCTTCTGCTACCAATTCTATCTCATATCCTCGCATTTGGAATTGAAAAAATACTTCAAAATTAGCTTCTTCTACCATTCTCACCTATAACGTTTATTGACAAATAACATAATCAACAGTAATACACCTTAGGAACAGATTTTTTGGTTAATTGTCCTGCGCAATCTTCTGCTAGCAATTCTACATCTTAACCTCGCATTTGGAATTGATAAAATACTTCACAATTAGCTTATTTTCCCATTCTCACCTATAACGTTTATTGACAAATAGCATAATCAACACTAATACACCTTAGGAATAGATTTTTTGGTTAATTGTCCTGCGCAATCTTCTGCTAGCAATTCTACATCATAACCTCGCATTTGGAATTGATAAAATACTTCACAATTAGCTTATTTTCCCATTCTCACCTATAACGTTTATTGACAAATAGCATAATCAACACTAATACACCTTAGGAATAATTTTTTTGGTTGATTGTCCCCCGAAATCTCCTGCGACGAATTATATCTTATATCCTCGCATTTGTAAAATTGATAAAATATTTCATAATTAGCTTCTGCTCCCATTCTCACCTTTAACGTTTACAAAGAGAAACGTCCTTTATTGACAAATAACCTAATTAATAGTTATACACCTTAGAACCAGATTTTTGGTCGTTGAAATACAACATGCACCCCGCTGACGAGTTCTTACAGTCTGAAAGGCATAGTTAGTTTGCTCATCTTGCTCTATCAAGATAAAAGGTTCAATAATATATGAGAATAAACCTAAATCGAGATTTCGTTTATATTAATCCCGAAATATGGCACTCTGCCATTTAAAAATTCTCTTTTTAGCGATCAGATAATTTATTTACTCATTTTGCTGGCTGATCATCATATATGTTTTCTTACCAAAAAATATCGACAAATAGTTATTTAAAATGTAATAGCCCCCCCCCCCTATTCTGATCGCTCATGTGAGCATTTTAGATGGCAAAGCGCCATCTACTGGAACAAAAATCAACTAAACGTATATTTATACTTATTCCACTAAGGATCCACCAGTCGCGTTCGCGCAAGCCGTGGAAATGCCAATAGCCCAAAATGTTATAAAATTTATTTTTTATTTTGCCTATCTGCAAAATCTCAAATCTTAATAGAATTTATTTACATATATACATTAACTTCTTATTCTTTAAACTTTAACTTCTTTAATTCCTTATCTTCTTTAATTCCCTGTCTTCTTTTATTCCTTGTTTTCTTTAATTCCTTGTCTTCTTTTGAGCACGAGTATTCCGTCTCCTAGGCTCTAATATCTTCTTCTACCAGATTCTTATCAATCCCCTGCTAATCTCACCAACTCTGCTAATCCCCACTCCGCGACTATACCTTTCTCCTCGCCGTGATTATGCCCTGTCCTCTCTACTCTCGCGCGCGCGCCTCTCTTCTCACTCTCCCCGTCTTTTATAGTCGTAAAAGGGTCACGTGGACGGACTCTGTGGCGCATCCCGTGGCGCATGCCATCTAGAGCCGATTTCATCAATTATAAATTATACATTTCCAACAATACTTGAGAAGGATCTCACTTCGCGGATGCCGACCTTCCGATAAAAGACAGCACATGATGATGGAATTATGCCTATACTTATCGTCCCAAACGTCTGAAAGAGCTTGTCAAACAAGTGTTTTCCATTCAGTCATCCAAGGTATTCGCTAAACGGTCCATATGTGGCATATTACGAACCTATCCTCTAATATCTGCGGTCAATTCAGATGTTCCATACCTCTCGAATGAAATCAAGAACTGGAGTTGAGAAAGCTACATACTTGAGAAGGCTCTAACTTCGCGGATGCCGACCCTCCGATAAAATATAGCAAATGATGATGGAATTATAGCAATATTTGCAGTCTTAAACGCCCGAAAGAGCTTTTGAAACAAGTGCCTTCCATTCTGTCATCCAGGGTATTTGCTAAACGGTCAATAGCTGGCATATTATGAAGCTATCCTCTAATATCTGCGGTCAATTCAGATGTTCCATACCTCTCGAATGATCTCAAGAACTGGAGTTGAGAAAGCTACATACTTGAGAAGGCTCTAACTTCGCGGATGCCGACCCTCCGATAAAATATAGCAAATGATGATGGAATTATAGCAATATTTGCAGTCTTAAACGCCCGAAAGAGCTTTTGAAACAAGCGCCTTCCATTCTTTCATCCAGGGTATTCGCTAAACGATCAATAGCTGGCATATTATGAAGCTATCCTCTAATATCTGAAGCCAATTTAGGTGTTCCAGACCTCTCTAAATGAGAGGTAGAAGAGAAAAAGAACGCGGTTTTTTATAAACTCATCTTAATGGCTTTATAAAGCTAGCAATCGATCCTCATTTGAGTATCGGAAACCTTTAATAGAGAAAAACTCCACTTTTTATGGTATCGATTCGACTTGTCGGCAGCCAATACCACTCAGCTGTGGTGTAATTCGTTTTTGTCATTAGTTTGATAAATTGGAGAAGCAGTCATGTTCTGTTACTGCACTTGTTACTCCGTCGTTTTCTTGATGTAATCACGCGACCCCTTCCGATTTAACCTATAGTTTTACTACGACCAACTTAATCTGTAACATGAAGGAATCAATCTTTTTTTTTCACATTGTGTCGCGGTCTCACGCAATTATGACCTTAACTACCCGTTTCATGATTTTTCAGGATGCCTGAATGACCAGTACAGCGTACACCACACTGATGAGGGCCAACAGCCCAAAACCGGTCCGTAGTTAGCTTTTCTTGATTAATCAAGAATGGGTATTTGGACAATTCTCGAATAATTAAAAATAAACGAGAATAGTTGATATTTATTCCGATAGATGGCGCAAGCCATCAGAAACTTTCAGTTGCACGATAAGGGGAGATGCCTTTTTTCATAATGAAGGAATCAAGTTATATTTTCAAAGTATAAGATTTCACTATAGGTAAATGGATATAATATTCTGATGCATTAGCGCGCCATCTGTTATCAAAATTCGAAACTATTATAGAGGCGTATGATTCCTTTTTTTGAAATAAGCAATTTATTCTGTCCTTACTGGAATGGAAAATTTGATGGGAGGGCCTGGCTCATTAGTGGTGAACCTTCCCAGCTGTTTTGCCAGTTTATACGAGGGCCATCCAATAAATAAGTTTCCCTATTTTTTAACAAATAAACAACATTATTTACAATTATGCAGTTATTTTATTTTCATTATACAACTCATAGACTACTTCTCTACATAATCACCATTTCTGTCCAAACATTTTTGGTACCGTTGTAGCAATTTTTTGATACCACTGTTGTACCAAGCCGTGTCCTGTCTTCGTAGCCAGTGGTTCGCCTCCGCCTGCACTTCGTCATCATTCGCAAAGTGCTTGCCTCCAAGGTGCAACTTGAGTGCTGGAAAAAGATGGAAGTCGCTTGGGGAAAGACCCGGAGAATAAGGTGGATGTGTGAAAATTTCCCATTTGAAGTTTTCCAGCAACGTTTGGGTCGTTCGAGCTGCGTGAGGGCGAGCATTGTCATGGACGAGTAACACTTTCCGATACAAAAGTCCAGGACGTTTCCGTTTTATTGCAGCTCTGAGTTTAGTGAGGACTTCTCAGTACCTCGCAGCATTAGCCGTAGTGTTTGGGGCAGGTAGTCAACCAATAAAACACCCTTACAGTCCCAAAAGACGATAGCCATAACTTTGCCTTGCAGAGATTGTGACCTTCGCCTTTTTTGGTGCATTTTCCTCAGGCTTCTTCCACACCATGCTTTGTCGTTTTGTTTATGGAGTTGAAGGATGCACCCAGCTTTCATCTCCAATGACAATACGGTAAAACAGTTGATCTCCATATCTTCGATGCATTTACAGGAAAGCTCGGGCTGCTTCCATCCGTTGTTGCTTGTGATCTTCCGAGAGCAAACGCGGGACCCATCTTGCGCAGACTTTGCGAAAATTCAAAACATCTGACATGATCGTTCCAATCGAAGAGCGTCCAATTTCGATTCCAGGAGGCAGTCGAATCATTGTTTCGTCAATGGTGACGCGGGGATCTGCTTCCACCACATTCCGAACAGCAGCAACGGCTGCATTGTCCGTAGCAGTAACGGGCCTGCCGCTTCGCTCGTCATCATGCACGTTTTGCCGTCCTTCCAAGAACCATGAACGCCATCGGCGAACCATTTGGATGCTCATACATCCTTCCCTATACACTGACACTAAATTGCGATGAATATTGACCGCAGTTTCATTTTTCGCCGTGAAAAAAACGAATTACAGAACGGAGTTCTGTAGCATATAAAAGCAGAATGATCCAATACAGTATTAGAGTTCTAAAGAAGCGGTCTGGTAGATTAAATTGGCGAAAACCGCTGTGAGGGTTCACCACTGATGTGGCAAGCCTACTCAATATATTTTTTTCATCGCAGTAAACATTGATTTATTTTTTAAAGAAACATTCGCGTATTAATGTCTTCATTCGTTGTATATTGAAATGAAACTGTATATTGGAATTGTATATTGAAACTTGACATAGACCCAGAGCAGCAGCTTTACACACCCAAGATAGTGGACATTGCGACTGATGTGATAGAGATGCATGGGGACATCTGATGTTCTTCATTGGACACGACAACAACAACAATATTCGTTGTATACGATGTTGCGTTATTACTTTATATAATGTCTGTGTTTGATACACGATTAAAACTCATAAATTACTTAGAGTTGCGACTTTTATAATTTCAGCGATTGTTCATGACTTAAAAGGAGGATGATAGCTAAAATTCAGGTTTCTATTCTTAAACCTTCTTTGAATTACGAGCAAAGAATTAACAAAAGTTGATATTAATAAAAGACAATTCGCTGAGGGAAAAGTTTATTTTATAATAAATTTTTATAATAAAATAAACTTTTCCCTCAGCGAAGTGTCTTTTATTAATAATTATACCTAAGGGATTATATTAACAACAAAAAAGTTGATATAATTATTTGATGTTAGAAATTGGTAATATGTTTCAAATATACTCAGCGCTGAGTTTGTTGTTGACATACATTAATATCAGACATGACGTAGCCACGCAATAATATTTTAAATGAAGGCGATAAAAACGTGGTGATTTTCTTTTAATGGTAAAAACACAAACTTTCAGGCAAGAATGCCCTTCTTCAGGTTACAACTTGAAAATATTTTAAAACTATGGATATGAAAGATAGCCCAATACAGTAGGTTACCTCGCCAATCCCCCAGCTGAACTATTTACCTACTGTATTGGGCTATCTTTCATATCCATAGTTTTTAAATATTTCCAAGTTGTAACCTGAAGAAGAGCATTTTTGCCTAAAAGCTTGTGTTTTTACCATTAAAAGAAAATCACCACGTTTTTATCGCCTTCATTTCAAATACATTAATATTTTGAGTTAAAAGGCGATACATTAATTAAGATTATATAAAAGGGCGTACCTGGATCTGTAAAGAAGAAAAAAACAATTTTTTTCTCAAAATATTTCGAGAGATTGCTCCCTCTTTATCATTGCAATAAATTGATAAAAAGGGAGCAATCTCTCGAAATATTTTGAGAAAAAAATTGTTTTTTTTTCTTCACAGATCCAGGTACGCCCTTTTATATAATATTTATATATGTTATAATACCTTGATAAAGGTTGGCGTTCAGCCAACTAAAATATTGGTAAAATAAATAATAGTTTGATCCAATATATGCCTTTTTAATTAAATATGTATATGTTATAAAAAATTAGAGATTTACTGCTTGATTTTGATTAACTTGAGGATTATTATTATTTGTTGCTTGATTTTTGGATACCTGCGTATTTTACGATATTGTTCTGCAGTCGTGGGAATAATAGTTTGGATCAGAGATTGCTTTATTTGAGCTAAGGAATATATATGAAAACATAATTTGATAGAAGTACTGCATGGCTTAGGCGATTAAAACAAGGAAAACAAAATATTATTTACATAATGTACAAAAGTTTTGAGCCGGCCATCGGGAAACAACAACAATAAGTTTTTTATAGGGGAAGCGTGACCTCTGGCGGTCGATTTAACAGAATATTTGTATCTATGAAATATAATTTTTAAATAAAATAATATCTTAATATAACATATTTATATATATTTGGCAATTATCTATTGTAATTTACGATATATATAGATTAAAAGTAAAAGAGAGTTTAGTCTCCTACAAGTATCAAACATCTCACATATGGTCATCAATAGGCGACGAGGAGGCTGGACAGCAATTGAGGAGGATGTAATCCTGGTAGGGGAATGTAATCCCCTAGAATACCTAATGAGCCCTCCTCGACTCGAAAATTCTCATAATGTGTTTTTGGGTGTAATTCCTAAATGGAAATTATGCTAATTTTAAGATCATTAGGTGGATCTTCATTTTTTCCATAAGACTGCGCTGTCGATAATCCTATTTAGCCCCAACACTTCTTTTTTTTTCTTCTTCTATTTAGATTTTTAATTTGCATAAAAAACAAATAGGTTTTATTTAGGCCTGTTTTTAATGGGTAATTTTTATTCTCTTAAGAAAAGAGATCGTGATTAGGGGAAATCAAATTTTATTTTTAAAGCCTTGAGGAAGATTGTTGAAAAAGTTAGTTTTATTGAAATATATTTTTAAAGATTTGAGAGTTTTTATCTTTTTTTCTTTTTTTCCCCGTGCGCCCTTATTTTAAAGATGAAATTTTTCTATTGTCCATTTTTATAATAATTGATAAGTTAACTTCTTGGCAGCGATCTGCTATTCTCGTCTAAATATTTATTAATTGATTGTTGTGAGACATACATTTTTAACGAATATTTTGTATATATACTCATTGACAAAACTTTAAAAAGTGTAAAATATTTAATGACGTCGGTTGTCTGTTTTTTGAGGTAGATAAAGGTAATTTTGTTCACGCTTGGTTATATAGTGTCTCATCAATAAACGTTACTGTGTATCAAATATATTTCAAAGTTATTGTCTGAATATACCCATCAATGTGATGCATATATATAAGCAGAATCGTCCAATAAAGTATTAAATTTCTAAGAAGCGTACTGGTAGATTCAATTGGTGAAACTGCTGGGAGGGTCTACCACTGATGAAACAAGTCCTCCCAATATTTTTCATCGCAGTAAGGACAGTAGAAGTTTGATTTATGTGTATAATAAACCCATTCGTGCTTTAAATAGTTCACGCACATTTCTTATAATTATGTCGATCAATGAGAAATAGAGAGAAAAAAACGTATTTTTCATATAGTTTAAAAGATTTATTCAAAGAGATTTTTGAACTATATATATAAATAAAAATATTCCACTCAAATTCTAAATACACTCTATGGATTTCACTATATTCCTCTAAATATAAACATAAATTAAAAATGGCATATCCTGACCAAGAGCACATGTGCTTTACAGAAGGCAGAGCGCCATCTGGTGGAACAGAAATCAACTAAACATTGATTTAGCCTGTTCCCTGATATTTGGCCAACCCAATTTATTGATTTATCAAGAAAAGCCATCCACGAACGCGTTTCGCGCTTTATGGCGTTGGGTTGGCCAAATATCAGATAACAGGCTAAATCAATGTTTAGTTGATTTCTGTTCCACCAGATGGCGCTCTGCCTTCTGTAAAGCACATGTGCTCTTGGTCAGGATATGCCATTTTTAATATTGATTTGAACACCTGATCTTTTTATCTTTTTTTTTTTCTTTCGTTTTTTTTTCATATAAACATATAGAGAAGTTTTTTTCACATTCGGAATATATTTATATTATAAAAAAGAAATTTCTGTTGATTTTTGATCATCTTGTGGATTATGCTATGGTAATGCAGTCGTGGCAATAATTAAATAAAATTAGTTATCAAAAATAGCTTTAATTGAGCTTATGGGATATATAAAAACATAATTTGATAAAGGTTATACCTGTCTTAAAGCGAGTAGAACAAGGAAAACAAAAGATTATTTACATAATGTACAAAGATTGAGTCGGCCAACGGGAAACAACAACAATGAGTTTTTATAGGGGAAGCGTGACCTCTGGCGGTCTATATAAACAGAATATTTGAATCTTGAAATATAATTTTGAATAAAATAATATTTTTATATAACACTTATACCTTTATATTTTTGTTTGATAGAACTAAAACAATGTTAACAACTGATAAATATGCACGAGAGAATAAAATACTTTTAGAAAGATACATATTATATTTTGTGATAATAGAAAGCTGTTTCTATGTTAACATATAACATAAAAAGGTGTATAGAAAGAACAATATGTACTTTTATAAAAAAGTTGCCAAAAATCTAACAGTGCTATGCCGTGAACAAGAGGATAAGCGGATCCATTTGGAAAAAAAAAATCCCCAGTTTCAGTTTGTTTCTTTGATCTCCCTCAATTTGGCTGTTTGCTTGTTAGCGGCTAACATAGCATTGTTTACTGCTCGTTTGGAGAACTATTCTCTTTTCTTTATATCTTTATCGACAAAGAACCATTTCCACGATGAACAACTATCTACTATATATTCCGAATCAGATATTATCTTAACAAACGCTGAAATGATTGCTTCCCTTCTATATTACAATAAAACGTAGGCTCCGAGGATAAGTTTGTTATATTTTATATATTTTGTTGTAAATTTCGTTTTTTTCCCCTTTCATACTCATAAACATAAATCGTATTTAGATTCTATATTTGGAGAGAGGTCAATAAGTTCTTTCACTTCTCTATACCTCTTTATGAAAAAACGAAAGAAAAAAAAGATTAAAAGATCAGGTGTTTATATCAATATTAAAAAATGACATATCCTGACCAGGAGCACATGTGCTTTACAGAAGGCAGAGCGCCATCTGGTGGAACAGAAATCAACTAAACATTGATTTTCTTGATTTATCGAGAAATTGGGCTGGCCAAATATCAGGGAACAGGCTAAATCAATGTTTAGGTGATTTCTGTTGCACCAGATGGCGCTCTGCCTTCTGTAAAGCACATGTGCTCCTGGTCAGGATATGCCATTTTTAATATACCTCTTTATATAAGAGAATAAGGTGAAAGGGTTTAAGTCTGACAATGAAAAAGACTCTCATTTTAAGTTAAAATCATATTATTTTTCTATATTATATCTTCTATTTGACTTCAACACACTTGGTCCAGCGTTTCTCCAATATCAGTATTCCTTCCCAGAAATGAGAGTCTGGAAGGCTGTTAAAATATTCATCTACAGCCCTTTTAACTTCTTCATTGGACGCGAAGCGCTCTATAAATACAAATTTCTTCGCAGTTTTACTATTGCCAACACACCTTCGGGAGCAGGTGTGTTATTCTGGTGAAAAAATTTTTTTTTTCTTTTTCAAGACAGGCCTCTTTTCGCGAATTTTGACATCCAGCTGGTCAAGAATGTTAGAATAATATTCCTAAACATAAAAACATAAAATCTCTCTCCTATATGATAATATATATATGTAATTCAATACGTTCTTCAGACTTTTCTCATGAAAATAAACAACTTCAAACACCCTGACGAACCGTTCTATTGTATGTCTTGATTTAAACCAATGTGAATAATTTATAATTTAGGGGTCGGTGGAAGGATGGTCTACACTGTTGGCTTTCGACCGCTACGACCCGGGTTCGATTCCCACATTGGGCACTTTTTTCTGATAAAAAAAATGCTCCAATGGCCCCCGATCCTTGCAAAACTCCAGCCCCACCAGCGAGTGCAAGTAACCAAACGGGGCTCTGGCACATTTGTAAGTTCAAAGTCGAACTTCTTTTCACATGTGTAGACATGTGGTGCACTTACAGTAAAAGCAGTGGCATACTTCTACCCACCATGATTATCATGGCCTGTACCACGTGTACTAGGGATAAGCAATATATATATTTATAATTTATACTCTACAACATGACTAATTGCGAATAAACCTCAATTTTCTCAGTATTTATGTTATATGGTGGAGCAAAAGGTCCTTTAACACCTACGAAATATCGAAAGCGGATTCGCTATTTGATACGTCTACTTTGTATGTATACTAAGAGTCGTACCCAGTCTCAAACATAACACGTTCTACTGGAAGGATGCCACTGGACAAAGGATAACTACATATACGCTACTGTCTGCTCTCCACGGTCACACCTGGGCTCAACACCATTGAACCCGTCTCTGTCACCCCCTAAACTCCGCGGATCACCACCCACCCCCTCCCCCCGATCCTCCTCTACATCCCGGCTCTCCTGGCCTCACCTGGCGATGATCCCCTGGCCACCCATCCCCATCCCCCTCCAACAGTACAATGTATATAGTGCTTTGTATATATTCCGCTTTATGCGTCCATCGGGGCTCAAAAATCATTCATTTTGGTTAGCAGCCCCGTAAATAAAGATATTTTTGCTCTAATACGCTACTGTTGGAGGCGACACCTCTCAAAAAGAGATGCCGCAATAGAAATGTGTGAAGCCGAAGGCGAGGAAACTGTGACCCATGTGATCGTATCAAATTGGCACAAACACTTCAAATCAGGCGACTACAGCCTTGCAGATCAAATCCGTACAGAAAGACCAACGACGTTGAAAGTTGAAGATCTCCAGGCCACGTTAACGAACAATCCTGCATCGACAATGCATTTTCAAAATAGCTTTTAAATGGTTAGAGTATTTTTAGCATATATAGTATGTTAAACATAATTTCAAATATAATGGCTTCATATATTTCATATGTATTGAGGTGATGAAGATAGACTTCCTGTCGATTGAACTAAGCCCTGAGAGTTCTGTTGGGCTAAGTCTGGGAGGATTAGAAGTTTTGCTGAGACCTCCTCTGGCGTAATGCCAACTCTCCTTGTTGTCCTGAACTCTTGTCTGGTCTATCTTATTTAACTGATCATATATTTGTAGAACGACATTTGAAAATTATCCCGCATGTGTTTCTTTAGAACGAAAAATCTAAATTTATTCAAAGGAGAAATAACGATTATTTCTAACCTTAGGGATGAAGTATAAAAGGATGAATTGTGAAGAGTAATGATAAACGGAAAAATAAAAGTGTCCAGGGATTCTTCACTACTTCACTTTCATACTTCATCCCTAAGGTTAAAAATAATCGTTATTTCTCCTTAAAATAAATATAGATTTTTCGTTAAAAAGAAACACATGCGGGATAATTGTCAAACCTCGTTCTACAATCATAAGCCGCATTATATTGTATTATCATATATTTATTGGAGTTTAATTTTACCCATTATAAATAGCATATAATATATGCAGAACTATATTTCATGTATACATGTTAACTCTGCCTTTGCCGGTCCCAAAGCCCGGATGAAAAAGGAGGAGGGGGAGCAGTAACAAGCTCACTAAAAAACCTGGACTCAACTGGCCCGGCTGATAGTACCCTGTTAGGGCTCCTAATCCAGGGATACAGGATGAGCAACGTTTGTACTCCATGTTAGGAGCGGCTGAACATGGTGTCTGTTCCTCATGTCAGAGGCGGCCATTTCTTTTGGAGCTAAGTCGGCCTGCCACTGAGTAGTGCTCCCAGTCTTAATGACAAAGGCGGACGCATTCTACTTCACCCAGTGTGGAGATAAGAAAGAAGAAGAAGAAGATGTTTAAGCGTGTCAGTGGCGCACGTTTATGACACTGATCACTTATAGCAGTTGAGGTCTGAAGTTATGAACGATTGTTAATGATCTCCAAGGAGATGAAGATATATTTAAATACAGGCTTCTATTATCAGAATCCTTGGAAGTTACAAACCAAAACTATCATAATTTCAGTATATTATAATATTATTTTAGCAAATTTTAAAGGTAATCTTATAAAAGTAACATATAATTTTATTATGTTACTTAGAAGCTTGGGGGAAAAGTGATGCTATTTAAAGTATTTATTACCATCTTTGATTTCAACACGATTTCTCAGTACGTGCGTTAGTGACTACGGGTCAAGGTACAATACTCTCGATTGAACATTCATAATTTTACTTTTTTATTTCTTTATAAGATTATCATTTCAATTATTTAACATTATAAAGAAATTAGAGTACCGAAGTTAATTTGTTGGTTGGAAGTAGTTTCAGAAAAAATAAAACCACATCAACCAATGATTTGCTTAACTCTCAACGTACTTATTCAGAACTAGGATTCAAAATAACTATTACCTTGAGGTTGATGAGCTCTACTCTTCCTCGGCAGACACCATCAAAAGTCTCAAGCTTTACAAGCTTGATACCTTAGTGTGATTGAGTGGAGATAAGAAAGAAGAAGAAGAAGATTCCCCTGAGGAGAGAGACAGCAAGTCAATGAAGCATCAGGAGTTAAATAAATCACTGGTTGATATGGCTGTATTTTTCTGAAAAAAATTTAGGTATGTGTGAATTCGAAAAAAAAAAAAGAACTTTTTCAAGTAATTTTAAGAAATTACACACACAAAATTTTGGTGTCTATTTCAGTATAGTTTCACTCTCTTATATCTTATATTTAAAATCTTGAAATCATATGTATGTACCTCTACAGACCTATAAGCCTATGTCCATAGTTCACTAAACACCCCTTAGCTGCCTTCCACAGAAAATACAAGGTATACTCCAAACCAATCCAATTACAATAGTAGAGCGGTCTAGATATTAATTTGGCGAAACGACTGAGAGGGTTTACTACTGATGAGTCAATCCCTCTCATTCAATAACTCATATCAGTAATATATTGCAGTAAGGTCTGTAGAGATAATATTTGATGATATTTAAAAGAAACGCATTGCCAGTAAATTTATTTGTGTAATTTTTTTACGATAGATGGCAATTAAATTTAATTTATTAATATTTATATTTTTAATTACTATAATTTAATTTATAATATAGTATATTTCTCTCTTTCACTCTGTATTGCTTTTAGAGCTTACCGAGTAGAATTCCAAGGTCTCACCTACAAGCCGGTAGGAAAGTTTTCAACTATTAAAATATCTAGGAAATTTAATATTGCAGCTTTAAAAACTTTGTTTTGGTTTAGAAACAAACTTGTTATTTTTGTTTGTTATAGGATAGCGCGCGGCTAACAATTTATCTCTACTTAATTAATTAAGCTTCCAGTCAGGAATTAATAAACAAATAATCTTATTTAGAAGAAGTAGAAGGTTAATTAAGAGTTGATCGATTTCCATTCTGGAGTTAATTGCCCCATATCGTTGGATCGACCCTGTGGATAATACCGCAGCCATGTTGGAACATCTTGGGAGGAACATGTGAAGACAACATTCTTAGACATGCTAAAACATCTTCATTGAGTTCTAGTCAATAGTCAAAACGCAGAAATATTTATATCTTTATTCATCGATGGAGGCTCCGTCACCTTGAAAGTGTCCTCCTCCAGACAAGGTCATCTTGGTAGCTCCTCAGTTCCACCCCGATGAAATACCTGTAAATGCGTGTCTTTGCAGACACCAGGATGGCCAGGGCATCATTATCCAAGCCACGTCCGAAATTCCAGCCCTGCAGGTCAGGGAGCCGCTTGATGATGGTGAAGACCTCCAGGATGCAGCAGCAGGTCCAGTAGCGGTGGACAAATGACAGGTCTTTTGACCGCTCTTTCTTAGAAAAAGTAGGATTGATTTCCCCGTCCACCCACACAACAACAAACACTAAATAACACACAACACAAAACAAACAAAAACACAGCAACAAACACACACAACACACAGCTGGACAACTCAGCAGGAGTAAAAATAAGGCCTTTAAGAAATAAACTATAACTTGAAACTCCGCCTTTGTCGGTCCCCAGCCCGGATGAAAAAGGAGGAGGGGGAGCAGTAACAAGCTCGCTAAAAAACCTGGGTTTAGCTGGCCCGGCTGATAGTACCCTGTAAGGGCTCCTAATCCAGGGATACAGGATGAGCAGCGTTTGTACTCCATGTTAGGAGCGGCTGTACATGGCGTCTCTTCCTCATGTCAGAGGCGGCCATTTCTTTTGGAGCTAAGTCGGCCTGCCACTGAGTAGTGCTCCCAGTCTTAATGACAAAGGCTGATGCATTCTACTTCACCCAGTCATGATGGTTGTCAAAACAGACACCATCAAGGGTCACAACTTTATGCCCTAATATGATTGAGTGGAGATAAGAAAGAAGAAGACTATAACTTGAGGAGATAGAGATATTTATAACCCAGAGAGAGCACAGAACTCCAACTACCTGGGGAGTCCAGCTCACTAGTATGGACTAGTGTTGAGCACTTTTACTCGCGTTCTGTTTTGATTGCTGAATGAACCATTTGACCAGGAATTTCCATGCTTAGGTTGAGTCTGGAAGGCTGGCCATAAATCTAGGATTGAGGTGGGTCGGTCCAAGCAGGATAACTTGAGGATAAAATGCTATTAATCTCTTACTCTTTAGGAAGAGCTCGTCCAAATCTGTCAAGATGTTGTATGCGCTCGGGTCGAAATTTATTGTGGATCTCCGTCTCACCCATACCTACTCTTCTCTCTCTATCCTTTCTTTTCAAAATCTTGCGAATAATCATTCAATATATGCCATTTTTATTACATAAATGTATTTATATGTAGAAAGCATTTCGACTTAGCATTTAGATACCATAGCTATGTTTGGTTACGTACACCAACTGGAGGGATTGGACTTGTGTAAATATAGAAGGCCATTGAAGCTGTCTATTTTTAAAATAATAAATCAGGTATTCAATCAAAGGTTTTGATCGCTTACTATCGAGAGCATTTAAGCAATCAATTTCTTTTGGAGCGGTATACACTCATGGACAAAACTTAAGGAAGTTGTACCTTTTAGCATGTATATCTGAATTCAGACATTTTATACAGGATGCCATTATAATATAGGAGGCCATTGAAGTTGTCTATTTCTTAAAATAATAAATCATGTATTCATTCAAAAGTTTTGATCGCTTACCATCGACAACCTCCACGCCACCAGCTTCTTTTGGAGAGGAATACTTATAGACAAAACTTAAGGAAGTTGTACCTTTCAGCATGTATATCTGAATTCAGACATTTTATGCACAGTGACCTTTATTGAAAAATCACGAGATAACTAATTGTGAATAAAATTGTCTCTTTTCCCTTCAAAACGAAATAAAACAGACGATCAATGACATGAAAAGCATTCTACTTTCTTTGGTTTTTTCCATGAATGTAGATATCGGTGATAGAATGGTTGGTATAGGAAGAGACCTTATATACATATAGAATATATTACATATACAGCCAGCCTCATATGAGCCACTATAGAATATTCATTGCGGGCTCTGTGTGCACTAGAATATATTAAAGAAGTCTTCTGGAATTAAATAATTAATATATCGAAGGAAGAGAGTTTGCGCGCGCGACAAAAGGTCCACCAAATTACGTTCCCCAATAGGAGAGAATTGATTCGGTCAAATATTAGATTGGAAGGAAATGCAAATTACCTAAGATTATTCAATTAGACCTCAATGTGATTTAGAAAACGGGAAGTTTCTCTCAGCTAAGATCCACGCCCTTTTTTTTTTCTTATTGCCGCTTAAGACTTTAATTTAGTCGGTCTTCTCGACTGTAATCTCGGGGTAATTCCGCAGAGACGTATGTTTGTGATTCTTTGAGGGGTATTCAAGATGGTCTCAATTCTTTGCTATGTTTACCTTCGAATGATAGTTGATTATTGTTGTTGTTGTTTTATTTTCTTTTGTGATTACGCGAATTCCATGAATTTATGAAATCTCGATTCAGACACATACAACCTCGTGACAGTTTTGAACGAGCTCTTCCTAAAGAGTAAGAGATCAATAGCATTTTCTCTTCAAGTTATTCTGCTTGGAATGACTCACATCAATCCTAGATCTATGGCCAGCCTTCCAGACTCAACCTAAGCCTTCAACTTCCTGGTCAACTGGTTCAACTCAGCAATCAAAACAGGACACGAGTAAAAGCGCTCAGTACTATTCCATACTAGTGAGCTGTACTCCTCGGGTAGTTGGCGTTCTGTGCTCCAGGAAAGTTATTGTTTATTTCTTGGGGGCCTCGATTTTACTCCTGCTGAGTTTTCTAGCTTGTGTTGTGTAAGTGTGGATCCAGGCCCCACTTTGGTGAAAGTCTGACTTTGCCTGTAGTTTGAGGCCGTTCCTAACATGGAATCAAATGCTTTTGCTGCCAACTCTAACATGAGTGCTCTACAAGAGTTATAATTATTATATTGATATGAATAAATCGATAAAAAAAATCAATTTAAAATGAAATAAAGAAAAAGTAAAGAATTTTGAGGTGGATAATATCAGGCTTCACTCCAGGTATAAGTTTCTATCAAATATTTTTATTTTGCTAATTCTATGAATTATAATCTCTTTAAGCCTCAATACATGGCAGGAATCGTTAGTAGTTCAGGATGTCGAGTACTGGAAAGCCATGAACCCATTGGGAACTAAACTTCTAAGAGTTAATGGAAACAGATTGATATTTTTTGAGTTCCATCCAATTAATAAATTCCAATTCAGTTAGCTTCCGAAGAATTCATTAATTCGTTTAAAAACTATTAATTACAGACTTACAATTACTTCAAATTCATTTGCATATTCTGTGATTGTTGTTTTTTATTTTTGTTGATTGAAGATTGGATGCGGCTTTGTGATGGAAGCGGTCGACTTGAAAGCTCTTCTCTCTGAATAGACGCATCCCTTGTTTCTGTAAAAGACTTATCCCTCAATAACTATACAGAACATCTTTGTTTTTACCTATTCCGTTCTCTTGTTTAGATTAATGTAAATTTCCTTTGTGAAACCAATATTAATTTTAAAGTTAAAACCTTACAATATGGGATATTTTAAGCATCTTAATACCTTCAAAGAAGAGACCAAATGTCGTTTTTTCATTGGTCTTTCCTTAGAAATAAAATCTGGCGATTCCCCCCCCCCCCCCCCCCCCCCCCCTCCGATTGTAATCTTAATACTTTATACTTGAAATATTGATGCAAATAATATTATGATTGAGTTAAATAAATTTAAAATATTTTCAGAGTTTCTTTATTAAGGTATCGGGAGGCAAGCTTTCTCTATATATCTGAATCTCTATTGTACGATCTATTGTACGTATCTGTTGCATGCCTTTGCGGAGCCAGTGGCCTGATGAAGCGCGACCACGCGAAAGCTTGTCTCCCGATACCTTAATAAAGAAACTCTGCAAATATTTTAAATTTATTTAACTAATTCTTAATACTTTAGATAGAATTTCTATATATCGCATCCACCCTTGCGAGAAATTAAAAAATATATATATTATTTCTTTAGCCTGTATTGTCTCATCCATTGATGAGCTCTACTCTTCCCCGGCAGACACCATAAAAAATCTCAAGCTTTACAAGCTTGATACCTTAGTGTGATTGAGTGGAGATAAGAAAGAAGTAGAAGAAGATTTATTTAGCCTTTCTCAATATCATTAATTTTCTTTATTTATTTATTTTATTTTATTTCAATTTAAAGCGCTATGTCCCCCTAGGGGCACTTTCACTGTCATACATGTATACCTTTACATTTGTCTATACATATATATACAATAATTTTAAGCCGTGAATAGAATAGTCATATGATGTTAACAATGAGAAAGAGAGAAAAAAAGAACTGTGAACAAAAGAAAGAAGTGTCTGGCAATATGTACAATAAGCATAATATAAATTATCAGTTTCTTCAAAAATATTTGCTATATAATTAATGTCATTATATAATATGATATAATCAATGGGGGGGAGAAGTCCGACCACACCTCCCTGCGGTCCCCCCTGGACCCTTGGAATATTCGACCAAATTCTGGTTCGTTTCCAAGGTGACTAACGTGGCAACGGCACCCATTTTCCAATGAAGAGCAAAACCGATATCTCCAGCAATGCTACCGCGTCCGGGGTAACCGCCGCGTCAGGAGCTGCAGCCCGGGCTCCTGATGAGAAATCTACTACGAGGACACAATTGAATCTACTACAGCTCAATATAAATGGCACCAAGAGGAAAACTGAAGAGCTGACTTGTCTTCTCCGTGACAACAATGTGCATATTTCTTGTCTTCAGGAGACAAAATTGAATCACAATCTGAGATTCAATATCAAAGGTTATACAACACTACGAATGGACAGACCGGGAATATTTGGAGGAGGACTTGCCGTTTTGATTAAAACACCAGAAATCAAATTTAAGGAAAGAGCCTATAATCAGAGTAAGCCTACAGAAAGCACGACAGAAGCTCAGGCAATAGAAATCTACCTTCCAGAAAAAACAATAACAATCATAAATGTTTATCACCCCGATAACACTAGCATCAATACAGGCCTGATAGAGACATTAAGTGAAGCGTCTTCGGATATCACAATCATACTTGGCGATTTTAACGCCAAAAGTCCAACTTGGGGATCACCTGTCCAAGATAACAAAGGTCAGCAGGTTGAGGACATGTTAACCGACCTCGACCTTACACCGTTAAATAATGGAGAGAACACCTATCTATCCAAGTCCACAGGAACAGAATCCGCAATAGACATCACAGCGATAAATTACAACATCGCACCCACAACACAATGGAAAATCCTGAAAAGTGCAATCAGTGACCACAGACCAATTTTAACAACCCTAAACTTCAAAATTGAGAATGTCCAACAAAATAAAAGAACATGGAACTTTAGGAAAGCCGACTGGAAAAAATTCACAGAAAAGCTCGAAGAACTGTGCAAAGAAGAATCAAATTACAGAACGCTTGACAAAAACTTGGAAAAATTCTCTTCGAACATATCCAAAGCTGCAAAAGCATCAATACCTAGAGGCAGACGTAAAGACCTGTGGATACCTTACTGGAAGGACCACAGCATCGAGGCAATGATTGCAGAGAGAGACAATATCAATGAACTTCTCAAAACAAATAAAACAGAAGAAAACAGAAAGAAACTCATTGAAATTAGTCACAAAATAGAACAAGAAATTTGGATATGCAAACAAGAAAAATGGGCAGAATTCTGCGAAAAAATGGATCCAAGAAAGGACAGCCAACACTGGAATATAATTAGAGTGTTGGAAAACAATCAAAACCAACACCAATCCTCCAATACTCTAACCGATATGAATAGACCAGCGAGAACGAACAAACAGATGGCTGATATGATTGCTGAATATCTTTCAAGCACTTCCAGACTCAACTACACGAATGAAGACAGGACTCTAAAAAATAATATAAACAAGTTAGTTAAACAAGCAAGAAATTACCATCAACAAGATATTTTTTCGAGAGACTTCACACTGAATGAGCTAAACTCATCAATAGAAAAGTTAGATCCCAAGAGGTGACCAGGAGATGATCTAATCTTTGGTCAAATGATTAAACACTTTGGAGACAAAGCTAAAAATCAACTCCTACGAATACTGAACATTTCATGGCAAACTGGTAAACTACCAAAGAATTGGAAGATATCAATTATAGTGCCAATACTGAAACCAAACAAAGATGCCAAGGAATGCAATAATTATCGGCCAATTGCTCTCACCAGCATACTTTGTAAAATAACAGAACGAATTATCCACTCTAGGCTCATAGTCTGGCTCACTAACAATAATAAAATAAACTTCTACCAAACTGCCTATAGATCCAGACACTGTACAACTGATCAACTGTTCTACTTCTGCCAATCAATAATAGATTCTTTCCAGGAAAAACCAACAAAGAAGACAACGGCCGTATTCCTGGATATGACCTCAGCTTTTGATCGAGTGTGGAGGGAGAAATTACTTGAAAGGCTGCACAACATCGGAGTAAGAGGAAAAGCCTTAATCTGGATTGCAGACTTCTTAAGGGGAAGAAGGATAAAGGTTCGGGTTAATGGAGCATTTTCCAAGGACAGAAGAACATGGGCTGGTGTACCTCAGGGATCTGTGCTCAGTCCTCTACTCTTCCTGCTATATATTAACGACATCCATCCTTACCTCACTGAAGACACAAAGGTTGCCTGTTATGCAGATGATATAGCCATATGGCACACAAGTAGCAGTATAGAAAAATCAGAAAAAATACTGAACACATCAATGAGAGGACTGGAGAAGTGGGCAATGGAACTCAAAATGACCATAAACCCAATAAAAACAAACCTATGCGTCTTCTCCACTGACAGGAAAAACAGGCATAAATTTAATCCCAAAATAAGCATAAACAACCAAATAATTGATAAAATTAGAAATCCAAAATACCTAGGTGTGATACTTGATGAGGAATTGCGATTTACAGAACACATAATTAGCACCTCAAATAGAGCTACCAGAAAACTAAATATTCTGAGAAGGTTATGTGGAACAAATTGGGGAGCAAAACCCAAAACCCTCAGAACAACATATACCACCTTAATAAGGCCAATAATGGAATATGCAACACCTGTCTGGGCTCCCTCAAGCTCATCACTAAAAGGAAGACTAGACAGTGTTCAAGCAAAAGCGGC
Source organism: Cordylochernes scorpioides (assembly GCA_030710605.1). Classification (NCBI taxonomy): domain Eukaryota; kingdom Metazoa; phylum Arthropoda; class Arachnida; order Pseudoscorpiones; family Chernetidae; genus Cordylochernes; species Cordylochernes scorpioides. The sequence goes on from CP092876.1 coordinate 81,566,396, forward strand.
CAAAATAATCACTGGTGCTGTTTCTTCCACCAATAATGAGAAAATTCAAAGAGAATGTGGCCTAGACCTACTCGAAAGCAGAAGACAATTAAAAACAATAAAATTCACAAATAGCTTAAAAAGTAAAAATACCGAACACATATCCCATAGAACCTATTTAAACTGGACACAAAAAGAAAGACTTAAAAGATCTTCAACACTTCAGTACGACAACAACATTAGAAAAGGCACAAACATGAAACACAGTGACTTTCAAATTCAAGAAGAACCAACATTTCCTACCACATTACCTTCAAATATAATCATCAACCTCAACCTGAACGAACCTTGCAATAAAAAGGAGAACAAAACCATACTTAAAAAGAAGGGACTTGATACAATTGATTTATATGATCAGAAAAATTATTTATTAGCATACACAGATGGATCATCAGACCTTACTCTGAGTAATGGAGGGGCCGGAATTAACGTAATACTCCAAGATGGAACACACATCAAAATCAAAGAAGGAGCAGGAAAGATTTCGTCAAACTTCACTTGTGAACTGACAGCTATCTGGAAAGCCCTTGATGTATGCCTGAACCAACCATCCCTGCATCAAGCAGAAGGAATCATAATATACAGCGACTCCAGATCCGCTCTAGAAGCAATTCAGAAGGGCAATACTAGAATCACGCAGAAAATACACTCATTACTTACCCAACTGGAAACATTGGAGAAGAACTGCATTCTACAATGGATTCCTGCCCATGTTGGGATCGAGGGTAATGAAATGGCAGATGAATTGGCAAAGGAAGCCAGAAAGCTGAGCCAAAGGAAAGAACAAATGTCAGTATTTGACGCTGATGCTTTGGCAAAATACAAGATAATCAAACAAAAAATAAGAAAAGATCAAATATGTGAAATAAACTCTGAGAGAAAACTGACAAAAACCATAACAAGACTTAGAACAAAACACTATAAAGGAATGACAATACATCCAGATGGCACAAGAACTTATAAAGCCTGCAACAATTGTCCTGGTGTGGAACTAACACCTACTCACATATTCTCATGCCCAGCAATGGCCGCAGCCTTGCAGAAAATCGACTTAGACCCAGAGCAGCAGCTTTACACACCCAAGATAGTGGATATTGCTGGAGATGCATGGAGACATCTGAGACTCTTCTTTGGACACGACAACAACAACAACAACAACAACATATAATCAATATCATTAATAAATATATATTATTTAATACTCTCTTTCTCTTAAAAAGAATAATTCCTTATATCAGGCTCTAGATTTCTATAGGAGAAAAAACACGAAGGATAATAGGAATTGAAGATAATATGGAATATTTTGTAATATAATAAAAGTAATACAAGTGGACCGTTATAGGGTACCCTCTGGTGGTGGAGGTAGGAAATAACTGGCGCCATTCTAGACAGATTAGAGCTCCTCCTTGTGGAGAATGCGGAACTAATTGGCGCCTGCCTTACTCTCGGTTGCTCGCTATCATCATTACAAGAGAACATTTTGGAATCACGCAAAACTGAATTTACGTATGTGAAACTGATATTTGATAGAAGTCTCATTCTTGTACCTTCTAATTTTAGCTTGTATAAATGTGTGTCGATTTAACGCGTCGCGCTTGCTCCGGGAAATATATTAAATAATATTGAAAGCTTTCTTTACAACAAATCATGAAATCAAAGTGTGATTTTAAAATACTTATCCCACATACACGAACATTCATAATTTTATGAAATTAACAAAAATATATAATTTTAATATGCAGGTGATATATATTTTAAGAAATTTTTGTGTTTGATTTAAATCTCTCAAATCAATATTTCCAAATCAGATAAATATTATGATCTTTTCACGTCATATAAATTTACACTTTTTATGGTATAATGATAATTAATTAAGATTTTCAAATTAAAACTAGTATATACATTTGAAACATAAATAAGATATCCCGTGTATATATTCAAACTTTGTCGCTATCTGAATTTACACTTCAGAATTATATAATGAAAATTAATTAATATTTTCAAATTAAATCTAGAATATATATTCGAAACATAAATGAATATTTTCGCGTAGTATCCGAATATCACATAAAACATGGTGTATAGGCATATATACGTACATTGGAGGTATGTATATAGGTGAGTAACACAATTAGTGGTCCATTTAATACCCCGGTGTAATAAGGTTATTCGGGTAAAATAAATTTGGCCAAGTAGATTAAGCTAGTTAATTGAAAGAGCTTTTTGTTTCGCCATGAATTAGTGTTTAGTAAGGTTTTTATCCGTATATATTTATTTAATATTTTTTTAAGTGATATATATATACACCTATCCCCCGATTTAAACGGTAGATACGTTCCTGAGAAAAACGTGTAAATCGAAAATTAAAAATTTTCAAGTCAAAACCGTGTAAATCAAAAATATTGCAGAAAATGCATAATTTTGCTATTTAACAGTTGTGATTTTTTTCAATATAGTACACAGAAATAAAAATAAAATGCATTGACATTGACTTGAAATTTTTTAATTTTCGATTTACAGGTTTTTCTCAGGAACGTATCTACTGTGTAAATAGGGGGGATAGATGTATTTGGAAAACCGTGTAAAACAAGTACCGTGTAAATCGGAGGATAGGTGTATATATATATGAAAAAACAATAGAATGGCGCTCTGCCATCTAAAAAGCACATGTGCTCCTGGTCAGAATATGCTTTCTTCATTTTTAATTTATATATAAATAAATAATATTTAATTAAAAAGGCATATATTGGATCAACAATTTATTTATTTTGCCAATATTTCAGCTGGCTGAACGCCAACCTTTATCAAGGTGTTATAACAGCGTGGAGTAGGCTGTAACCACTGCGACCAAAAATATATTTTGGTCCCAATGGCTTCCCGAGAAATCAAGAAATGGGTATTTAAGGCCAAATTTGCGTAAAGACGCTTAACACATGAAAAAACAATAGAAAAAAATAAAAGATAAGTGGATCAGGTGTTGATATTAAAAATAAAGAAGGCATCTCCTGACCACGAGCACATGTGCTTTTTAGATGGCGAGCCTACTCCACGCTGACGAGCGCCAACAGCGCGAAACGCGTTCGTGGATAGCTTTTCTTGATTTATCAAGATATTGGGTTGGCCAAATATCACGGAGAAAGCTAAATAAACGTTTAGTTTATTTTTGCTCCACTAGATGGCGCTCTGCCATCTAAAAAGCACATGTGCTCGTGGTCAGGAGATGCCTTCTTTATTTTTAATATATATGTGTTATATAAAATAATTAGATTTCTGTTGTATTTTGATTATTAGAGCTACGAGCTCATATATAGAATTAATACTTGATGCTGATTATTTTGAGAATAGAGATATTTGTTGAGCAGTCGTGGCATAAATATTGAAAGAATAATAATAAATATGGTTTTGATCAGTAATTTAATTGAGTTAAAGGAATATATAAAAAAAAGACATAATTTGATAAAAGTAATGCCTGGCTTAAGGCGAGTAGAATAAGGAAAACAAAAGATTATTTACATAATGTACAAAGGTTTTTGAGCCGGCCTTTGAGATAAAACAACAATGAGTTTTTATAGGGGAAGAGTGACCTCTGGCGGTCGATTTAGCAGAGTATTTGAATCTATGAAATACAATTTTAAATAAAATAATATTTTTATATAATATATATTCATGTAACAAACATCGCATGTTGTATTGATAAAGAAACTAACGAAACATTTGGAACCTTCTGTGGATTTGAGGCACAAGCATCCTATCATTCTGCACCACCCGTGCTTCCATTGCTTCCATTTATTATATATAGATGGAAGGTTATCGCCTTATAATTGATTATACCTAACTGGCCATGTACTTATTGTTTGGATAAAGCATTGCTCGATGTAAATATTTATATATAATTCTACTGTCCCCCCTAAAAGGTTATGTTCATTGTTTTCTTGGATAACAATTCTAAGAGTCCACCTTTCATTGCAACTCCGCCTTTGCCGGTCCCAAGCCCGGATGAAAAAGGAGGAGGGGGAGCAGTAACAAGCTCGGTAAAAAACGTGGGTTCAGCAGGCCAGGCTGATAGTACCCTGTAAGGGCTCCTAATCCAGGGATACAGGATGAGTAGCGTTTGTACTCCATGTTAGGAGCGGCAGCACATGGCGTCTGTTCCTCATGTCAGAGGCGGCCATTTTTTTGGAGCTAAGTCGGCCTGCCACTGAGTAGTGCTCCCAGTCTTGATGACAAAGGCAGACGCATTCTACTTCACCCAGTGTGGAGATAAGAAAGAAGAAGAAGAAGACATTTTATTGCAGAATATATTAGTAGAATCGTCCAATACAGTATTAGAGCTCTAAAAAGTGGTCTGGTAGATTAAATTGGTGACACCGCTGAGAGGATTCACTACTTGATGGACCAAGCCCTCCCAATATATTTTTTCATTGCAGTAAAAACAGTAGAAGTTTGTTTTATATTTAAAAGAAACATTTATGATTAAATGCTTTCATTTTTTTCATTAAAAGAAAGATAGCAAATTTAATTGGGAAATGTATGTTGATTATTTCGATAGTTGTGAGCTTGAGACTCTCCCAAAATATGATTTTATTGCGTGCGTTGTAGATATAAATTAAATGGAATCATCAAAGAACGAATGTTTATTTTAAACATAAAATAAACTTCTACTGCCCTTACTGAGATGAAAACATATTGGGAGGGCATGGCTCATTAATGGCAAGCCCTCCCAGCGGTTTCGCCAATTTAATCTACTGGACCGCTTCTTAGAACTCTAATACTGTATTGGACGATTCTGCTTATATATGCTAAAATGAAAGGTCGAATCTTAGAAATGGTATTCAATATAGTGTGAATAATAAAGCCATAAATCAGAAATATTTTTTCAAATAGAACAAACCTTCTACTGTCCTTACTACGATGAGAAAATACAAAGTACGAACAAAAGATAACCTAATTTTTTAAATAAAAGTATATAGTTATGATTGTTGCTGGAGTTTAAAGTGCATATGGCCATAATTTATGTCTTCCCATAGACACAGAAAGCCTGTATAAAGTGATAAATTATAATTCTAAACATTGAAATTTAATAAAGGCAGTTTAAATGTACATCAGCCACGATAAGTTGTGCGTGGAAGCTGCCAGTAAGGCAGAGAGATGAATTTTATTCGTTATTCTACACATGTTTCTGTTGTGTTTCAAGTATTATTGGAAATAATAAATAGTTGAAACCTCAGGCTCCTTTCTTCTTCTGTGTCTCGAGCCACTTCATTCTCTTGTAGTAAGGCAGAAAGGCAGTCTTCATATATCTTTGTAGTGACAAGATGGGCCGATAATCTGAATAGTGACGACATACTCAAAGCGAAACTTACAGAAGCTTATACGACCCTATCGTGCCATGTGGATGCCTATAAGATAGGCAGTTAGAAGGAATGCTCAAATAGATAAGAATGGCCGGTTTTCGGGTTGCTACGATTTGCGCATAAGGACATTTATAGAAACAAATGGGACCCTTTCACAAGCAGTCACTATCATTAAGCTGGAAGTCAGTGAGTCGACTGTGTAAAATGAAATGCTGATGACCAGGTAGCTTCAGATTATGCAGGAGGACGTTTAAGAAACAAATGTGGCCATAGCACAAGCAGTTACTGTCATTAAGGCTGGAAGTCAGTGGGACGACTGAGTAAGACAAAATGCCGATGACCAGGCAGCTTCAGATCATGCAGGAGGACGTTTAAGAAACAAATGTGGCCATACCACAAGTAGTTACTGTCATTAAGGCTAGAGGTCAGTGGGACGACTGAGTAAGACAAAATGCCGATGACCAGGCAGCTTCAGATCATGCAGGAGGACGTTTAAAAAACAAATGTGGCCATACCACAAGTAGTTACTGTCATTAAGGCTAGAAGTCAGTGGGACGACTGAGTAAGACAAAATGCCGATGGCCAGGCAGCTTCAGATCATGCAGGAGGACGTTTAAGGAACAAATGTGGCCATATCACAAGCAGTTACTGTCATTAAGGCTGGAAGTCAGTGGGACGACTGAGTAAGACAAAATGCCGAAGACCAGGCAGCTTCAGATCATGCAGGAGGACGTTTAAGAAACAAATGTGGCCATACCACAAGCAGTTACTGTCATTAAGGCTAGAAGTCAGTGAGACGACTGAGTAAGACAAAATGCCGATGACCAGGCAGCTTCAGATCATGCAGGAGGACGTTTAAGAAACAAATGTGGCCATACCACAAGCAGTTACTGTCATTAAGGCTGGAAGTCAGTGAGACGACTGAGTAAGACAAAATGCCGATGACCAGGCAGCTTCAGATCATGCAGGAGGACGTTTAAGAAACAAATGTGGCCATACCACAAGCAGTTACTATCATTAAGGCTGGAAGTCAGTGGGACGACTGAGTAAGACAAAATGCCGATGACCAGGCAGCTTCAGATTAGGCACGAGGACGTTTAAGAAACATTGTGGCCATACCACAAGCAGTTACTGTCATTAAGGCTAGAAGTCAGTGAGACGACTGAGTAAGACAAAATGCCGATGACCAGGCAGCATCAGATCATGCAGGAGGACGTTTAAGAAACATTGTGGCCATACCACAAGCAGTTAATGTCATTAACGCTGGAAGTCAGTGGGACGACTGGGTAAGACAAAATGCCGATGACCAGGCAGCTTCAGATGATGCAGGAGGACGTTTAAGAAATAAATGTGGCCATACCACAAGCAGTTACTGTCATTAAGGCTGGAAGTCAGTGGGACGACTGGGGTAAGACAAAATGCCGATTACCAGGCAGCTTCAGATCATGCAGGAGGACGTTTAAGAAACAAATGTGGCCATACCACAAGCAGTTACTGTCATTAAGGCTAGAAGTCAGTGAGACGACTGAGTAAGACAAAATGCCGATGACCAGGCAGCTTCAGATCATGCAGGAGGACGTTTAAGAAACAAATGTGGCCATACCACAAGCAGTTACTGTCATTAAGGCTGGAAGTCAGTGAGACGACTGAGTAAGACAAAATGCCGATGACCAGGCAGCTTCAGATCATGCAGGAGGACGTTTAAGAAACAAATGTGGCCATACCACAAGCAGTTACTATCATTAAGGCTGAAAGTCAGTGGGACGACTGAGTAAGACAAAATGCCGATGACCAGGCAGCTTCAGATTAGGCACGAGGACGTTTAAGAAACATTGTGGCCATACCACAAGCAGTTACTGTCATTAAGGCTAGAAGTCAGTGAGACGACTGAGTAAGACAAAATGCCGATGACCAGGCAGCATCAGATCATGCAGGAGGACGTTTAAGAAACATTGTGGCCATACCACAAGCAGTTACTGTCATTAACGCTGGAAGTCAGTGGGACGACTGGGTAAGACAAAATGCCGATGACCAGGCAGCTTCAGATCATGCAGGAGGACGTTTAAGAAATAAATGTGGCCATACCACAAGCAGTTACTGTCATTAAGGCTGGAAGTCAGTGAGACGACTGAGTAAGACAAAATGCCGATGACCAGGCAGCTTCAGATCATGCAGGAGGACGTTTAAGAAACAAATGTGGCCATACCACAAGCAGTTACTATCATTAAGGCTGAAAGTCAGTGGGACGACTGAGTAAGACAAAATGCCGATGACCAGGCAGCTTCAGATCATGCAGGAGGACGTTTAAGAAACATTGTGGCCATACCACAAGCAGTTACTGTCATTAAGGCTGGAAGTCAGTGGTACGACTGGGTAAGACAAAATGCCGATGACCAGGCAGCTTCAAATCATGCAGGAGGACGTTTAAGAAACAAATGTGGCCATACCACAAGCAGTTACTGTCATTAAGGCTAGAAGTCAGTGGGACGACTGAGTAAGACAAAATGCCGATGACCAGGCAGCTTCAGATTAGGCACGAGGACGTTTAAGAAACATTGTGGCCATACCACAAGCAGTTACTGTCATTAAGGCTAGAAGTAAGTGAGACGACTGAGTAAGACAAAATGCCGATGACCAGGCAGCTTCAGATTAGGCACGAGGACGTTTAAGGAACAAATGTGGCCATACCACAAGCAGTTACTATCATTAAGGCTGGAAGTCAGTGGGACGACTGAGTAAGACAAAATGCCGATGACCAGGCAGCTTCAGATTATGCAGGAGGACGTTTAAGAAACAAATGTGGCCATACCACAAGCAGTTACTGTCATTAAGGCTGGAAATCAGTGGAACGACTGACTAAGGTAAAATGCCGATGACCATACAGCTTCAGATTATGCACGAGGACGTTTAAGAAACAAATGTGGCCATACCACAAGAAGTTACTGTCATTAAGGCTGGAAATCAGTGGAACGACTGACTAAGGTAAAATGCCGATGACCATACAGCTTCAGATTATGCACGAGGACGTTTAAGAAACAAATGTGGCCATACCACAAGAAGTTACTGTCATTAAGGCTGGAAATCAGTGGAACGACTGACTAAGGTAAAATGCCGATGACCATACAGCTTCAGATTATGCAGGAGGACGTTTAAGAAACAAATGTGGCCATACCACAAGAAGTTACTGTCATTAAGGCTGGAAATCAGTGGAACGACTGACTAAGGTAAAATGCCGATGACCATACAGCTTCAGATTATGCACGAGGACGTTTAAGAAACAAATGTGGCCATACCACAAGAAGTTACTGTCATTAAGGCTGGAAATCAGTGGAACGACTGACTAAGGTAAAATGCCGATGACCATACAGCTTCAGATTATGCACGAGGACGTTTAAGAAACAAATGTGGCCATACCACAAGAAGTTACTGTCATTAAGGCTGGAAATCAGTGGAACGACTAAGGTAAAATGCCGATGACCATACAGCTTCAGATTATGCACGAGGACGTTTAAGAAACAAATGTGGCCATACCACAAGAAGTTACTGTCATTAAGGCTGGAAATCAGTGGAACGACTGACTAAGGTAAAATGCCGATGACCATACAGCTTCAGATTATGCAGGAGGACGTTTAAGAAACAAATGTGGCCATACCACAAGAAGTTACTGTCATTAAGGCTGGAAATCAGTGGAACGACTGACTAAGGTAAAATGCCGATGACCATACAGCTTCAGATTATGCACGAGGACGTTTAAGAAACAAATGTGGCCATACCACAAGCAGTTACTGTCATTAAGGCTGGAAGTCAGTGAGACGACTGAGTAAGACAAAATGCCGATGACCAGGCAGCATCAGATCATGCAGGAGGACGTTTAAGAAACATTGTGGCCATACCACAAGCAGTTACTGTCATAAAGGCTGGAAATCAGTGGAACGACTGACTAAGGTAAAATGCCGATGACCATACAGTTTCAGAATATGCACGAGGACGTTTAAGAAATAAATGTGGCCATACCACAAGCAGTTACTGTGATTAAGGCTGGAAGTCAGTGGGACGACTGAGTAAAGTTAGATACCGATGATCAAGTAACTCCAGATCATGCAGAAGGAAATTTAAGAAGAAAATGTATCCCTATAACGAGCAGTTACTGTGATTAAGGCTGGCAGTCAGTGGGACGACTGAGTAAGGTTAGATACCGATGATCAAGTAACTCCAGATCATGCAGAAGGACATTTAAGGAGCAAATGTATTCCTATAACGAGCAGTCACTGTGATTAAGATTGGCAGTCAATGAAACGACTGAATAAGATAAAATGCCGATGATCAGGCGACTCCAGATTATGCACAAGGACGTTTAAGAAGCAAATGTGACCATATTACGAACATCCACTGTAATTAATGCTGGAATTAGTGAGACGGTGGAATAGAGGTAGGTCTCCGTGTTCAGACAGTTATAGATAACGTACGAAGATATGGTCACAGGAGAGTATGCCGCCCCAATGTATAAATAGTCGTTGTCAGTAAGGTATGAATTCAGTATGACTGATGAGTTCAAGGTCTGACGATGACCGCCATCCTGTAATCCCTGTTGGTCATAGCAAGCTATTTCTTCATGATTTTCTGCGGTAAAATCCCACGGATATGTAAAATCTACTGAAGCAATGTTGGAGAGATCGAAAAGGTACTGTCGGCTGAATAAGAGCAGCGCATGGTATGGAATACACGAAGAGTACGTGGTCATGTGTACATGTTCTGTAAAACTGTCTGCTCGAAGCACTAATTTATGAAAAGATACATTGCAGTAAGGACAATATGAATTGCTTAATTTTTAAAAGAATCATACGCGTCTATAATAGTTTCGAATTCTCACTAATTTAGGAGTCCGGTCTTTGTCAAAATCCTCATTGGTAGAATTGAAAGATGATGAAAGTATGCACCTTTCCAAACCAGGTGATATAGGCTTCGCGTCATTAGAAGAAGGATTCCGTGTAATGGTATTTTTAGACTGGAGTGACCCCTCATCGATTCCAGGATGTGGGTCGAATTCGAACAAGACAAGGATCAAGTTGAACACCTGGTAGATACCGATGGATTACTGATATGAACGTGGATATTGGCTGTTAATAGATGTCAGGCCATAGTACGAGCGAGTCACCAAAGTTTGTTAGTTTGCACGAGCATTCTCACAAGCTGGCGTTGGACGGATGGGGCAGTGCGATGTCCAAAACAGAACAGCCCAACATACTGTAAAGTTATAAGTTTGATAACAATCTGGAACAGTTATAGTATCAAAAGTATGAAACAGTGAGGCGCGAAGAGTTTCATGGATAAACAAAACTTTACAAGAAAATCATTGTCTCATCATTTCATACTTTTGATAATATACTAGAAGGTTTATGTAGGAACACTAATATCAGAGAGTCTAATTAAGCCGGACCTGGAGGCTGTTGTTGGGTGCTGCGCTGCCTGGATTACAGGAGCTCCATCTATTAATTCTTCCTGTGGTGTATCTATATAAGACCGGTGGTCTTAATAAAGCTTTGTGTGTGTATTCTAATTAAGTAATAGAGTCTTTTTGGGTTTCACATCACACACATCTTTTGTCTAAATAATTCGATTTCACCTAAAATTCCTAAAACAAAATTCATTCTAACTTTAATTATTAAAATATTTAAATTATTATTATTAAAATATCATGTCAATATTCCTTGATACTATATTTATAAAATGTGGAAACCCTCCTTACAAACCCAAAGAAATCCAGGTAAACAAATCGATTAACAACAAATATTGCCTCAGAACACGCTTGCAAAATTATTTTGACTAGATAAACATTTATACAGCTCTTCACCTATATAATTGGAGACATATATTTTTCTATTTACGTCAAACTTTTTAATGCATCTCATGAAGATAAATTCATTTATATCTAATATAATAATTTCACGCAAATGAGAGAAATAGATTCTCTTTAACAAATTATCTTGCATTTGTTAAAGTACTAAATGAATTTTTGATAACTTTTTTCATATATTTTTTTTTTCGGTGAATTATTTCGATAATAAAAAAAATCCCATATATATTTAAATATAATTACCAATGTGAAAAATAGTACAAATGTGTGACATTGTACTGGTATAAGGTTCATAAATTAAGAAAAAGGAATCTCCATATCGTGCAACTGAAAGTTGATGATGGCTTGCGCCATCTATCGGACTAAATATCAACTATTCATTGATTTTTAATTATTACAGAATTGGCCAAATACCCATTCTTGATTAACCAAGAAAATCTAACCACGTACACCTTTCGGGCTGTTGGTACAAGCTGTACTTCAACGACCAAAAAACTGATCATTAAGGCATCCTGAAAAATCATGAAACGGATAGTTTAGACCAGAATTGCGTGAGACCGCGAAACAATGTGAAAAAAAAAATAGTACAAATGTGACATTGTACTGAGATAAGGTTCATAAATTTAAAAAAGGCATCTCCTTATCTGAAATAATTGAATTGCTGAAATAGTTCTTCTGGAATAATTAAAAATCAATAAATAGTTTGTATTTATTCCGATAGATTGTGCAAGCCATCAGAAACTCTCAGTTGCACGATAAGGAGATGACTTTTCTTAAATTATGACCAATATTTGATCCGATTTCTTTATCTTGTAACCAGTAGAGACACTTTTACCTTTGTCAACACATATAAATGAAAACATTTTCATTAGAAAAAGAACTAAACACATATGCATACGGACACTACAAGAACAATTATATCTACATTGTGTATATATCAAAGAATATTTATAACTCAAACACAATAGAGTTCTATTCAAAAATCATTAAGCTAATATATTTTCTATAAATTCCTAAAAATTGCTTGTTTTAGATAAAAACAACACAACATTAGAACTGAAGACAATTAATAAACAAATCCCATTTTCATCTAATTAGAGAGAATCACCAAAACACAAAAATAAATGTGTTCATTAAATTAGCTAATTATACAAACATGGGAATTCCCAATTAAAATGCATGTGGCCAAATATCCATTAAATATCGCCTCTTTGCCGCCAACGTTTAAAAAAAAACATCATGTTTGTTATTTTTTTGTCATCGACAGATTTAATATCAATTTTCGGTGTTGATAGAAATCGTTTTGGACTTAGGGGTTTAAAGAAAGAAAGGTGGTTAAACAAAGTTTCTCTTGATAACCAACTATTTCAGTTGAGTTAATGGAATTCGGCTGCTCTAAGATAAATGTTTGTCTTCGGAAGCGATTTCAGCAGATTTCCGTTCACCACCGTTATTGGTTCGTCTGATATTCTTTAAAATCTTCCCGTCCGATAAAGTCCTTGATGAGATCCACAGGTCCGACCGGACTTTTTATCTTGAAGTGATTAGAACATTCCAGCTTGTTGGAATGAAACATTGGCTTTGTTTCTCTATCCTTGAACATAACTTTTATTCTCGTAGATCTCTTGAGATATCAAGTATTTTTATAGATGGGGTGATTTATAAATAAAGACTGACATCAAACTGCTTCTTTTAAATCGGTTATATTCAATATTCTTCATTTCACTTAGAGCGCTATGTCCCCCTAGGGATACTTGCACTTTAAAGATAAACAGAAAATTTTGAAAGAAAAAAAGATATTTTAAATATGTACAGAATTAGAGGTACAAAATTGATGTATGTACAAAGGGTTGGTATGCAAATTTAGTTAAATGAAATCAAATTGTAAAGTATTGTGTGTATTCGAAAAAATCAATTTACAGATTTAAAAATATATATATATTAAGGAATATTTTAGAATGAAAATATGCTAGTTATTTAATATAAATTTATCATTTAATTGGATTCAAGCTATATCTCATTTAAAATTTATTTTTGTTGGATTAATCATTTAATGAAATTAATAGAACAATATATTTTATATATACATATAGTATTTGTAACTTTAAACTATATTTATTAATTTTTTTAAGACATAATCTTACTTCATAAGTTTTATTTCCAACGGCTTTGAAGAAGCTGCTCGAACTATTTTAGCGCAAGTAGTAATTCTGAACGCACTACGCACAATCGGATGTCCTTCCCGACTATATCAACCTTGAAGAGTCCGTGAGAGTCCAATGAGAGATCAACAAAGCTTAGCAACGATCAACAACAAGAACAAAACTGATTGAGTGGTCTCTAGAGAATTCAAGGTTGACCAAAGTAAAATTATTGAGGGGGGGGGGCTTCCTAGTCTAATAAAATTTGAAAAGCGGTCTACCCAGGTTTCGTAAGGATTGAATTAAAATGAGGAAATAGTGGTTTAAATTGTCGTTAGCAAGAGTGATCAGTGTTTCTCGTCATTATTATGACTTAGAATGAAGTGTAGATCTTCTGTGAGACAGGTGGTCAGCTTATGCGCAGTGGTCGTTTCATACAAAAAGATCCTATGTTTATCCTAATGCAACAGAGGAATATCAGAGAAACTATTTAGTGGAGCATGACCTGTTTCCCAAATAAAAAAGATCAGAAAACGCTCATGTCAGTATTCAGGATATGCCTGATTTGTTTTTAATATCAACTTCTGACATTTTTTATTTATTTTAAAATATTCTTCACATGTTTAGAGTATTTACACAATTTTGGCCTTAAATACCCAATTCTTGATATCTTAAGAAGCCTCTGGGACCAACATATTTTTGGTTGTATAGGTGTAGCCTGTACCACGCTGGCGAAACGCGCTCGTGGTTAACTTTTCTTGATTTATCAAGATAATGGGTTGACCAAATATCAGGAAACAGGTTAAATCAACGTTCAGTTGGTTTCTAGAAAATGCTCGTTTTAGTGGTCAGGATATGCCTAATTTGTTTTTAATATACTTTTTTTCCCGATAGAAAATTGATATATGAAGGCAAAGAACGCCTCTTTCGTCAAAACAAATGTCATTATAGCCATAGATTTGGCCTAGCCACATTTCCTCTTTGGCAGATCATAATGGATATTTTGTGGATCTCATGGAATAAAGTCCGCCCTGGGATGAAGAAGGCCATTATCCCGAAACCATGGTCTCCAGGTGAACGCTTCTCAGTTTGCCAAAGATGGTGTTGTTGTAGCTTTGTCAACGACCCGAGGCCTCTAGTTTGCGGCGACAATAAATAGATGGCGTATATTTTTGACGTTTATTTTGACGGGAGAGGTACCCCCATTCTTATATATATATATATATACAATATCGACATTGGTGGCGCCCTCTGCGAGAAAAACTCCGCCACCGATAGGCTGTAAGAGTTATAGAAGAGAGAGAAAGGGGACTGTACTCATGACTATTCTTTCATTAAAGATAAGTAGGCATCCCTGAAAAATGAAACAGAATATGAAACTCCTGAAAATCAATACAGTATTAAAATATTAATCGGTTTTGCTGACTCTCTAATGCTCGACTAAGTTGTCAATCAGCAAGATTTGTTCCAACACTGTGAACTATTCAGAACATGTCGCCAAGGTCGAAGAAGTAGTGTTGTGGACGGCTACTTGGAGTGCCCCCAAGCCGGGAAATTATCTTTTGCTACGAAATAAATCAAGTGGAACTGGCTTCCTTTTTAAATTCGGCTCGCACCTAATCACTCCTCAGTCAATCAATCCATCATCTTCTGAAAACTTCCTTCGCCTTATAAATACCGGTCGTTCTCTATCAAACTCTCTTACCCAACTTTTCTTCTTTTTTTAAATCTTTCCTTCACCTTCACGGTGTTTCTCTGACCATTTGTTAGAATTGCTGCAGCGGAAGGAACTAACTCAACAATAACATTTAGACTGAATGCCTGTGCTTCTTCTTTACTTGACACGGCGATGATCCCCTGGCTACCCATCCCCAGGACCCTCCAACAGTGCAATGTATATAAAATGAAAGGATTTAAAAGCACGAATGTTTCTTTTATACATAATACAAACTTCTACTGTCCTTACTGCGATGAAAAAATATGTTGGGAGGGCTTGGTTCATCAGCTGGGAGGGTTCACCACTGATAAGCCAATCCCTCCCAATATATTTTTTTCATCGCAGTAAGGACAGTAGAAGTTTGTATTGTGTATAAAAGAAACATTCGTGCTTTTAAATCCTTTCATTTTATATATATAGATGGCGCGTTATTGCTTAGTATTAATATAGTGCAATGTATATAGTGCTTTATATATATTCAGCTTTATGTGTTCATCGGGGCTCAAAAATCATCCATTCTGGTTAGCAGCCCCGTAAATAAAGTTATTTCCATTCCATTGACACACACACTACATTTCTCTTTTATTGAAAAGGCATATATTAGATCAAAATGTCATTTATTTATATTTATATATTTTAATACTTAATGCTGTTGACGTTATGTGGCGCTGAGTTTGTTGTTGACACACTTTAAAATGTTATAACACCTTGATAAAGGTTGGCGTTCAGCCAACTGAAATATTGGTAAAATGAATGATATTTTGATCCAATATATGCCTTTTAATTAAAGATTTATTTATTACAATTACAATTACATTTGGAATTATTTTATTTCCAAAGCGCTATATACCGCAAGGGATACTTGCGCCAAACATGGAGGAAAGTTTATTTACATAAGTTATTTACATTATTCAACGCATGAAAACATTAGAGATCCAGATTTTGTAGAAAGTTTTATGGATTGCTCTATTTTCAAAACACACTACATTGCTAGAAACAAATATATAGTGTCCTGGGCTGCATTATTACAGCACGGTAATTGGCGTATTGCACACTACGGAAATAATATATATTGAAGCAAGGTATTTATTCAATGTAACAAAGTATTTATAGGGAGAGAGAGTGAGAAATGAAAAAAAAACTTATCCTCAGATAAAATTTTAAAAAATTATAACAAGCGTGTTCATAGTCGGTGGATGAGAGGGTAACACGCTCGATTCCCGACAGTCATGAACCGGGATTGGATCCCGCATTGGAATTTGTTTAATATGTGAATAACCTTCACATATATTATTCACTGTTTCAATTATCATGAACTAGATTGCTCTTGCTGATCGGTACCTATTAATGTGATTTTGAACCAGAAGCGTGTTTAGCCACTGAGGCGTCTCGTTTTTCTTATCTGTTGATAAGATTCCGAGAACCCCTTAGACATATGGTCACCCCCCTAGCGGAGTCCAGCGATGATTGACAGGTGTCCCATGGAGATTCCTGTTGTTGGGATTGTAGAGCTACTTGACAAAATATTAAAAACAAAAAAGGCATAATCTGACCTCCCATACGAGCATATTAAATGGCATAGCGCCATCTAGTGGAACAAAAATCCGCTCTGCCATCTAAAAATGATCCTGTGAGCAGTCAGGATACGCATTATTTTAAATTTTTAATATCAACACCTGTTTTATATATTTTTTTCTCTTATTTTTAATAAATATATATGTATATATGTATATTCTCTGCCTAGATATTATGGCAAATAAATATTAAAAGATCACATAATGAAACTATACAATAATTTCTATATATAATATTCTCTAATGCTAAAAAGATGAGAATTTCGTTTCCCAAAGACTTATAAAATATTCCACTCTCCGAATTGGCACAAATTTCTTATAGAAATCAAATTAGTAGAGGTATATAAATGTTCAATGAATATCTAGTTGTTAGAAATATTCTATAAAATAATGAATAAAACGGCTTTCGAGGATGTGTAAGATCCTTGCTTTAATATACTGTAGCGAGAAGTATTTATTATTTTACACTAGTATTAACAGAGTATCATTTTTCATGTTTATATTTTACTACTCTGTAAACTTCTCTCATTCCTTATCTTTTGTTTATCCTTCATAGTTTGTGCTTGCCTCAAATAAATTGCTGTCTCATCCTGAAGTTTGTCTTCCCTAATTTTCCACGTGGCATTATAATTTTAGTTCAAGCTTTCTCGGGTTTTACTAAAACTTCTACAGTAGTATAGGGTTAAAGAATATCTCAATTGTTTCATCATATAATCCTGTAGAAGTGTGTAGAAGTGTCCCGAAAGCTTGAAAATAATATATAAATAAAGCAATAAAATATCCTGGGAGGCCATTTTATTGATCATTCTATATATATTGCAGAGGTTTATACTTTTCCGAATTTATTACAATAAGAAATCTCGTGTTAGAATTTACTAAATCGTTTAGAAAATAGAGAAATCCATACTTAAATCATTAAATAATACAATATTTCATTCACTCCAATATATTCCTCTTTATTATCTAACATTGATAAATATTGACTGAAATTTGGCCAAAAGGATATCGATCTATCAAAAGCAAGGTCATATATCCTATCAAAATAGACATTAAAACGTCATCTAAATTTTCTATAGTTCCACAAACACAGAGAAAGAAAGAGATTATTATTCCAATTTGTAAAATATTCCTCTTGAAGATTTAATGTTATGTAAGGTGATCAAAAACTTCATGTTACTTTTGTTATGGTAATGGCAAAGCGAACAGCCAATAAAGAAATAACTGCCTCACGTACTATATAATATTGTTGTGCATAGGGACGTGACCTTTACAGCAGTCGTAACTCTTTTATTTGGCTTATTTTCTGCATTATTTCTGAGGTATCTGTCTCGGAAGTTACTATTTTTCATAATTAGCAGTTCAACCCTCTAGAAACTAGGAATATTTGCTCCCTCCCCATTTCTAGGATCCCTCAAAAGACCCCCTATTTTACTCTTGACCCACTACCCCTATATTATTCTGGCAGAAAACTGTACATAGCTCGGATCTGCCCAGTGGCGGTTACTATAGTCCTTGCCGAGTACCATGGTCTCAGCTTGGCCCGAACCTTAGACCAACTGATCATATATTAGGGCCTAGTGACCAAAGAAACAGAAATTTACTTTTTATAAACATATTTTAATATATTATCTTGATATTATATATACAGTAGAACCTCCACGAGAGGACACTCTCGCTAGAGGACACCTCTCTACAAAGGACACTTTTCATCGCCAAAATTGTCATGTTTACTATTTAGCAACTCTCCGGTAAGAGGACACCTCTCTGTAAAGGACACTTTGGCTATGCAGCTAACTATCCTTTACAGGGAGGTTCTACTGTATATATATATTCGGGCTTAAAAAACGTATAAAATTTTCTAGTAGGTTCAATTCGTATATGATCGAGTTATATATTTGAAATGAATTAATTTTGAATAAGATGAAGACCGATTACTTTTATTGACTACATATAAATATCTCTCTCATTGAAAGGTCTCCATTATGTTTTTCATATACACTCATGGACAAAACTTAAGAAAGTTGTACCTTTTAGCATGTATATCGGGATTCAGATTATAACTTTGAAATGTATTTGATACACAGTGACTTTTATTGAAGACACACGAGATAACCATGTTTGAACAGAATTTCCCATGTCTCTAAAAAACAGACGAGCAAGATTATGCAAGACTTTCTACTTCCATAAGTTTTTTTTCCATGAGTGTAGATATTTTTCTCATAAAATGTTCTGTTATATGAAACTTACCATAGGTATTTGTTATATTTAAGTAAATATTGAGATTATCTACATAATTTTTCAATGTTTATCTACCAACAGATGATGGTTTTCTAATCACACACACAAAATAGAGATTCTCGAAACAGCTAAAGGTCTAAGCGAAACAATTATTAAATGGATGGTTTTATTTCTGAAATGTGAAACAATATCATTAGAACAGACTTCTATATCGTTGTCGGAGATTTCCCTGAAGGGAAAGGCTTCGCACCAATATGTTCTTTAAACGGTTCGTCCATTAACGCGACCCGATCATCGTTCAACGTCGTTTATCATCACGGCCTTCCACCATCCCTGATACCTCCAACCCAACTATTTTATAGAAATATTCTACCTACCTTCTCTGTATACCTAGACTATTGACTTCGCTTAGAATCTTTAAAAATACTGATTTCAAGAAGATTAATCAAACATTATCTTTGAATGTGAGTAATAGTTACCTAGGAATTATTCGAAAAAGAAAAAATAAACAATATTAAGGTAAAGGGTTTCTTTTAATTTTGAATTTCGCAAGTTTTCGAGCAAAATTTCTGTTCTTCAACGGACATATACTTCTATATACAATATCAAGATGAACTTTGTACAGTAATAATTGAAACTGTGTTATTGGCATGTGCTCTCGTGGGCGTGCATCAAACAGCTGCCAATAACACAGTTTCAATTATTACTGTAAAAAGTTCATCTTGATATTGTATATAGAAGTATATGCCCGTTGAAGAGCAGAAATTTTTATCGAGTGCTTGCGAAAATCAAAATTAAAAGAAACCCTCTTTACCTCAATGTTGTTTATTCTTTCTTTTTCGAAAAACAATATCTTTATTGATCTACAAGATAAAAACAAAATAAAAGAGAAACTTAAAACATCGTAAACAAAGAGAAAATTATCTTCTTACAACTAGCACCTATTTACTTGTGATCTTACATATATATACTCTGTGGGAACAATTAATTAATTAAACTTAAAATATATATACAACCAATATAAAGGTTTGAGTCAAAAGGCGATCCATTAATTAAGATTATATAAAAGGGCGTACCTGGATCTGTAAAGAAAAAAAAAACACTTTTTTTTCATATGATGTACAATAAATTGTAAATTAAATTCACTGTGCAATAAATTGATAAAGAGGGAGCAATCTCTCGAAATATTCTGATAAAAAAAATTGTTTTTTTCTTTGCAGATCCAGGTACGCCCTTTTATATAATCACAATATGAAGGTGTCAAACGGAGAATGCTAATTGATTTTTTATTTATCTTTTTATTGAAATAAATTTTAGAATCTAATGTGGTTGAACCTTCTTGATTTATTAAGAAAAAGGTATTGGGATAAAATCAATGATGAACTGACATTTATTCTGATAAATGACTAGATTCAGTTGTATTTGAATAAAATGTCAATATATCATTTTAGTAACCTCAAAGAAATTTTCTTCATTAGTATTTTTTACACAATACCTCACAAACATTTAGCGCCTGTAAATCTGTCATCTCACCAGTCGCTATACAAACCTAGCCCATTTACATTGAAAAGTTTTGTATAACCCAACACAGATGTAATTAAAATTCGAAACTATTTTAAAGGCGTAAGATTATTTTTAAAATTAAACAATTTCTACTGCCCTTACTGCAATGGAAAAATTTATGGGAGGGCCTGGCTCATCAGTGGTGAATCCCCCCAGCGGTTTCGCCAGTTTAATCTACCATACCGCCGTTATATTGCATTTTTGGAACTTCCTTTTATAGTGATACTGTTGGTAGACTCTTGGAATGGGTATTTTAGAAGAACTATGGACATAAGCTTTGAGGACAGTAGAATTACATACAATTATAAATATATAATATGCTTCGAGCAATCGCTCTTCCTCAAATATCATTTTGAGTCTTTTATTAGAACATTTATAATATGATGCACTGGTGTGTCTTCTGTTATAAAAATTCGAAACTATTTTAAAGGCGTAAGATTCTTTTTGAAATTAAACAATTTTCACTGTCCTTACTGCAATGGAAAAAATAAACTGGCGAAACCGCTGGGAGGGTTCACCACTGATGAGCCAGGGGCCCTCCCATTAATTTTTCCATTGCAGTAAGGGCAGTATAAATTGTTTAATTTCAAAAAGAATCTTACGCCTTTAAAATAGTTTCGAATTTTGATAACATATGGCGCGCTAGTGCATCATATTACAGATGTAATTCTATATCGACAACATCCTAGAATAAGTTAGATGATGAAACTGATATGGAAGCTCAAGTTCAAACATATATGGTATTTATTTATATGTGTTTTGTTCATATAAATTGTTACCATGCTTTCAAATTTGTTGTGATTGGAATTTGCCAGAAAATTAGGCTTCTTCGGAGATTAATTTGGCGAAAACGCTGAGAGGGTTAACCAATGTTGATCACAAGCCCTCTCATTCAATAAGTTGTATCATATCAGTAAGGTCTGTAGAGATAGAATTTTATGATTGATGTGAAGAGAAGCACACTGCTAAAATAAAATTATTACAAGTTTTACCGATAGATGCGAATTTAATTTATAAAAACAAATTGTATATATATTTTTGGAACGCTTCACGATTTTGCGTTTCATCCTTGCGCAGGGGCCATGCTTAATCTTCTCTTTATCCTTCCTATTGTAGTAGTTGTACCGCCGAACTGGTATCACAGGGGCCATGCTAATCTTCTCTGTATCCTTCCTATTGTAGTAGTTGTACCGCCGAACTGGTATCACAGGGGCCATGCTAATCTTCTCTGTATCCTTCCTATTGTACTAGTTGTACCTCCGAACTGGTATCACAGGGGCCATGCTAATCTTCTCTGTATCCTTCCTATTGTAGTAGTTGTACCGCCGAACTGGTATCACAAGGGCCATGCTAATCTTCTCTGTATCCTTCCTATTGTAGTAGTTGTACCGCCGAACAAGCGTGTACAAACAAATATATCTATATATGCATTTAAAATCTTGTTATGTTTTTATCTATAAAATTAACAAGAATTTCTCCCTATCGAATGAAAGGGAGAAGAAATTTGACATCCAAGATGCAATGCAGGTGATATTTGATGATTTTTGGATTATTTCCTAAAGTCATTCTTAATCAAAGTGTCGGAACACGAAGCCGTAGTATAAAATTAGATTTTTTAAAGAATTGCTTCTCTAAAGTATGAGATTTTGATGCCTGGAATGAAAATCCGGGGATGTAGAGGACAAAGCGGCCGAGATAGAAAGTGAGGCTTGCAGATTCTGCCCATATAAATAATATGTTCCCAGGTAATTACAGCGCTAACCACGTTAAAATGGCCCGGGTATGAATTAATAATCACACAAGAAAATCTATTTTATGGCGAGCTGACGGAAGATGGATGGTGGGGTCTGGGAGACGTCAACCAGGCGGGACAAGACACTGAGTAAAAAACTTTCCTAAATATTGAATTAAGTAATTTATCAATGCGGGGGTGTGATTTTATTGGGGGGGTTCAGTAGAGAGTGATACTCTTGTTATACTCTTTCCATTATACCTCTTAAACATGAGTGTAGTCCTTCGAATAGCGTATTTGAATTTGATTTATATTTATTGTAATGGACAGAAAAAGAAATGATATAAATTGACCTAATTTGTAATAAATACGCATCAATGAAACATGTGGGACGTTCTAATTCCTCCACAAACAAGAAATGGCACTTTCGGTAGTATAATTTGGAACTTTCTCATCCCGCCCGAGGTACAATATGGGATTTTCTCATCCCGACGGGGGAACAATTATAGAACTTTATAATCCAGATACGGGAAAATATGGAACTTTTTCTCGCCACTGCTCGAAGCCAAAAGTATTATTTTAAAAATTTCTATTATCTTTACAGTCTCTGGTTCAATATAAAACTTCCTAGCTGCTGGATATTCCACTTTATTTTCGCGTAACCGTACCTCTAGAGCAGTGATTCTCAACCACTGTGCCGCGGTAATTTTGTGTGCCGCGAAATTCTAAAAATGTGCCGCCGAATTTTAGTCATATGATTATGTTCACGTTTGTATTGGTTTTTCTTTTTTTCTTTTTCATTTTTTTACTTTTTAAAATAACGAAATTAGCAATTGAATGTTAGAGATGTATATTACTTATATTTTGCATAGAAATATTGATACATAATTTGAATTTTCTTGCATTCAAGTTAGCAAAAGTGTGCCGCGAAATTCTAAAATTGTGCCGCCAAATTTTCAAATCTTTAAAATAGTGCCGCAACAAAAAAAAGGTTGAGAATCACTGCTCTAGAGATTTGAAAAAATCTACCCATGCTAGTGGACTTTGTGGGCTCTCTAGTAGACTTTCTTGATGGAAATTTCTTCACTATTTTAAATGGAAGATCTCGTTGATAGAAAATGAAAATTTCACTTTTATTTCTAGCGTGGGCTCTGCGGTCGTTGCTTTATGTAATAGCTTCCCCAGCAAGCCTTTCTCTCCCCCTTATTTGACACATTGTAAATAACATTGCTGATTACACAGGTCTACAAAAAAAAAAACCTTTTTTTCCCGGAGAAAACCTGATGTTGATTCTAATGTAACTTTTCATGCTGATTTCAAAAATGAAATCAGAAGTTTTCCATCACCCATAGTTCTTGCAGGATAACCATTTTTCTATAAATTGGTATATGCAGTAATAATGAAGAAAATGTTACGTAAGCATTTTTTAAGTAAACATCATTACATTAGCTAGCGCTTTATTTTTGACAAGAAGAGTTGATATGTGGAGCCAAAAGCTTTATTTTATTTGTTATTACAATAATTATTGTAACTATTACTATATATACCCTCTTCTACTTGGAGAAGCTGTATAAGACCAAAGGGTCTTGACAGGGACTTTCATTGTTGTTATGGCTGATATTCTTGTATGTACCCTACATTTATGTGCTTGGAGAATCCGTATAAGACTAACTTGTCTTAATAAAGTTTGATGTTGTTGTAATATAAAACTTCCTAAACCATATTCAATATAATGGAATATTTTCGGTTTTTAGATTACGAAACACTCATTTTTACTTATGAATAGTTCTATTTGCCACACGATATTCATATATGTATAATACATTTATATGTCTATATTATATACAGTTAAACAATTTATAAACTCAGAAATGATATATTGAGATACTGAGAGAATAAATGCAAACTACCCAGTCTACCAGAGTAACATCTACTGCAGATAAATGCCAGGGAATCAAAGAGAAGACATTGAATTTGATAATTCGGGGACAATTTATCTGGACGTCAACTAGTATTAACTCCTCTCACTTCTTTCTGACAGCTTTTAATCTTTTTGTCAGCGGCGGCGGCGCCTTGGGACATTTTCTTGGCTCATTCCTTCCCACGTGACGAACCCGCCATGTCACCCCACTACTGCCTCTGTAGATGCCATCAGGAGACTTTTAGAATCATCCAAAAATCATATTTATCTTATATAAAAAGACAAAGTTTTAAGAAAGTATTTGAACAAATCCATTCTGTTGATAAACACTAGGTTACTTTTTATTTTTCCAAGATTTAACACAAAGCAATAACGCGCCATCTATACATATAAATTGAAAGGATTTATTGTTTGCGGAAGAGCATCGCTCGATGCAAATATTTGAATGTAATTTTACTGTCCTATAAGCTTATGTCCATAGTTTTCTTGAAACCCATTTCTTAGATTCCATCCTTCAGTGCTGCGTATATAAGCAGAATCGTCCAATACAGTATTAGAGCTCTGAGAAGCGGTCTGGTGGATTAAATTGACGAAACCGCTGGGAGGGTTCACCACTGATGAGCCAAGCCCTCCCAATATATTTTTAATCGCTGTAAGGGCAGTAGAAGTTTGTATATGGCAATCTTTCGAACTAATTGATCATCTATGGATCGAAACATTGCATAAATTCGACCTTGATAAGACAAAATACTTTCTACATCTTAGGCGCAAGAATTTATTTCTACGCTAAATTTTTTTATATTAATATTATCCCTAATACACGTGACATAGGCCACGATAAGCATGGTGGTTGGAAATTAGCGACTACTTTTACTGGAAGTACATCACATATCTGTGGCGGTCGGTGGAAGGATGGTCTAAACCGTTGGTTTTCGACCGTTAACGGTCCGGGTTCGATTCCCGCATTGGACACTTTTTTTCTGATTAAAAAAAAATGTTCCAGTGTCCCCCAATTCTTGCAAAAGTTCAACCCCACCAGCGAGTGCAAGTATCCAAACCGGGGCTCTGCCACATTTGTAAGTACAAAGTCGGAATGCTTTTCACATGTGTAGACATGTGGTGCACTTACAGTAAAAGCAGTCGCCTACTTCTACATACCATGAATATCATGGCCTGTACCACGTGTACTATGGATAAGCAAAAAATCCACATGTCTACACATGTGGAAAGCAGATCGACTTTTGTACTTACATGTCTGACAGAGCCCCGTTTGGTTACTCGCTGATGGAGTTGGACTTTTTCAAGAATCGGGGGCCATTGGAATATTTTTTGAATTAGAAAATAAGTGTACAATGAGGGATTTTTTTTCGATCCCGGGTCGTGTAGAGGTCGAAAACAAAAGCTTAGACAACACGTCTACCGACTTCCCTTAGCTATAAATAAAAGTGAAAGAGTTAGAGATAGGAAAGGAAGAAACGTGATCAAGGAATCTAAAAGTATTGTTTCCCAGAGAGTAAGTCTCAACCCGAAGTGCCTCAAACAAAATGTTGTTTAATTCGGATTTGATGGGAAACCCCCAGTAGCCCCAATCCATCTTCATTTCTCAGGAATTGTCTCGAGAGTGGAACCGATGATAAATTTAGCAGATTCCTCTCCACCCAATGTTTGTTGGTCGAAGTAAGGAAGGTAGAGAAAATAAAACCCGACAGTATATAAACAGAGGCACAACTGTTCGAAGCAAAATGAGCTATTACCTATGTATGAGACAGGGCGATAGTAATATTAACTCGAATTTACACAAGCACCAGAATCGAGCTCAAATCTTTATGAATTTCCTATTAATATATACATTTATCAGCTTCATGCGTTCTTAATTCTGTCACCGTTTGCTTTTGGTTCAGTGGTAGAATGCTCGCCTGCCACGCGGGTGGCCCGGGTTCGATTCCCGGCCGATGCATTTTTTTTTACAATTTTTAAAACTCATTTATATATTATACAAGAATGACATCCACGGCGCCAATTTATAATTGTAACGAATAGTATTTGAATAAAAGCATTTAATCGTGTAAAACCTGGGCGTTGCCTGGGTCATTCGGCTAGTATGGTATAACTAAGAATGTCTCACAGGAAAGACGGAAAGAGAGAGAGAATTTCGTGTTTCGCAGAAGGATCGTCATAAAAATCTATCTTCAGATTTGTATACGATAAATACTTACATTTTTAGTGACGCCATCTAATTTGGAGAGTGTCTTATCTATTTACTGCTATATAGACCTTAATACACGCAATCCCTATATACATGCTAAAAGGTTAACACTTCACTTTTTCCATAAGTCAACTTTTTGAAAAAAGCTAATCTTTTAAAATGTAAATAACTAAATACCATATATTTATATATATTATATTAATATATATCAGAGTCATCAACAATCAATTCTGTCATCGGTTGCTTTTGTGAATGGAATAAATACCCAAATAGGGCCATTTCTTATAAGCATCGGTGGTTCAGTGGTAGTATGCTCGCCTGCCACGCGGGCGGCCCGGGTTCGATTCCCGGCCGATGCATTTTTTTTTTAGAATTTTTAAAACTCATTTATATTATTATCCCTATATATATGAAAGTCAGCGTATGTATGTATGTATGTTTGTCAACTATACACGTCCACAATACGTAACTAATCTGACTGAAATTTTAACAGTATATAAAGTAGAATCTGGAAAAACTCTTAGTGAAAATTTCAGGTCTCTATCCTGAATATCCGTCGTATTATTTGCAAATTTGCTCTTTCGCTCGCGCCTCTAGCGGTGAAAATGGGGGGTAATACCAGCTGACCTAATGTACATGTAAAGTTTGGAGCGGGACGTTTCACAAGAGTGACATCCACGGCTCCAATTTATAATTGTAACGAATAGTATTTGAATAAAAACATTCAATCGGGTAAAACCCGGGCGTTGCCCGGGTCATTCGGCTAGTATATCATATATGGAATATATGAAAATCTTGCCGGGAGGATATTTATTTATAAAGGCACAGGGCGCCTCTCCCATCAAAATAAACGTCAAAACCAGACGGTCAATAGTATTATCTTTATTTTGACGGGGGATGCGCCTTATGTTTTTATAGATCAATTTCCTCCTATCAAGATTTCCATCTATATTTTGGTCATAGATTTGGCCCAGCCACTTTGCCAGCTAAACATCTCTTTGGCAGATTGTGAAGATTCCATTAGATCCCGTGGGGATCTCATGGAATAAAGTCCGCCCTAGACTGACGAGGGCCATTAGCCCGAAACCATGGTCTCTAGGTGGGCGCTTTTCAGTTTGCCAAAGCTGGTGTTGTGGCTTTGTCACCGACACGAGGCTGCTAGTGGCGTCTATTTTTGGCGTTTATTTTGATAGGAGAGGCGCCTTATGCTTCTATATATATATTATATATAATATAAAATGCAAATATTTTATTCTTTAAAACATATATTTTATTTTCATTCATTGACTTTTCTGCATTTTTGACCATAGATTTAGAATATACCAAATTGAATATTGTTATAAATATGTATAGTTAACCTACCTATTTTTTAATTCACGAATATAGGATTCATTTTATAAATTCTATATTACTGTGAAAAATATTTATTGTGTAATTCTTTTCAAGTGATTGAGAATAAAAGATACTTGATAAGTAATTAAACATTTCTTTCCTATTATCACGACTGCACCTCCAATCCGTTATCATTCCCCAACATCAAAACATTATAATCATAACATATATATAAGCATAGGGCGCCTTTCCCTCTCCCCTTCTCATCTCCCCCCAAGAAAAAAAAAGAGAAAAAAAAAAACAATGAATACAGATATATTATAAGCTCAAATTCTATATACTCGAATATACGAGATTTGGTTAACCACATTGTAAAAAAACACAAATTCATAATCACCATGTTTGTATAGGTCTAATTAAGACAAAAAATATAGAAGATATATTTTCAAAAGCCGGCTATATAAGAAAATGTCACACATCAGATGTTTTAATATAAACTACAAAATGTAGATAGAATATCACCAAGTCTATGTGATGAAATCTATATCTCCCAAAAGATAAATTAATCTAATTAAAATCTTATTGCTAATTAATAAAGACGAAAGGAAATAGATGAGATTCTAATTAATGACGTCATCCTCTGCATCCCCCTTTTCACATCAGAAGTTATTTAGAATGAAGTTTTCGTTTAGTTTACATCCCTGCCATATCACTACACCAAGAAGAGGCAATGCTACAAAGAAAAATCTCTATAGTCGGGAATTTATTTTTCTAATGAAAGAATTTAAAAGCACGAATGTTTCTTTTATACATAATACAAACTTCTACTGTCCT
This sequence comes from Cordylochernes scorpioides, assembly GCA_030710605.1. NCBI lineage: Eukaryota > Metazoa > Arthropoda > Arachnida > Pseudoscorpiones > Chernetidae > Cordylochernes > Cordylochernes scorpioides. Next base: position 81,594,901 of record CP092876.1, read on the forward strand.
TACTGTGATGAAAAAATATGTATTGGGAGGGCTTGGCTCATCAGTGGTGAACCCTCCCAGCGGTTTCGCCAATTTAATCCACCTGACCGTTTCTCAGAGCTCTAATACTGTATTGGACGATTCTGCTTATATACGCAGCACTTAAGGATAGAATCTACACATTAATATATATTTTTCATCGCAGTAAAGGCAGTAGAATTTTGTATTATGTATAAAAGAAACATTCGTGCTTTTAAAACCTTTCATTTTATATGCATAGATGGCGCGTTATTGCTTTGTGTTGTTTATTTTTCTAAGTTAACCAACTAAAATATATGGATTGATCTTGACCCAATTTAAACACCCATAAACCCTTAATAGCCTTCTCAGCCTAAATACTTCAATAAAATGCTTATGTTAGAATCTTATAATCTCGAATTGAGGTCCAAAGAAAAATTTTTTGTATATTTTTTTAAATATCCCTAGTACTCGTGGTACAGGCGTACTAACATAACGTTCTACCCACCATGATTATCATAGTGGGTAGAAGTAGGCGACTGCTTTTACTGTAAATGCGCCACATGTCTACATATGTGAAAAGCAATTCGACTTTTGCACTTACAAATCTGCTAGAGGCCCGTTTGGACTGAATCTGAATTGTGCCAATTTTATAAAAGCTATCCTTTATTTATAGCCTTCTCCATTAATATTTACCTTTTTTGTAAATCAGCTTTGCATATACTCTATATTCTCTTTGTTTTATGTATAAAAGAAACATTCGTGCTTTTAAATCCTTTCATTTTATATGTATAGATGGAGCGTTATTGCTTTGTGTTAATTTATGCCTAACTGACCTGGTCTGTATTGTTTGCGGAAGAGCATTGCCCGATACAAATATTTGAATGTAATTCTACTGTCCTATAAGCTTATGTCAATAGTTTTCTTGAAAACACTTTCTTAGATTCCATCCTTCAGTGCTGCGTATATAAGCAGAATCGTCCAATACAGTATTAGAGCTCTGAGAAGCGGTCTGTTAGATTAAATTGGCGAAACCGCTGGGAGGGTTCACAACTGATGAGCCAAGCCCTCCCAATATATTTTTTCATCGCAGTAAGGGCAGTAGAAGTTTGTATTATGTATAAAAGAAACATTCGTTCTTTTAAATCCTTTCATTTTATACTCTACTAGACGAATGACCCGGGCAACGCCCGGGTTTACCCGATTAAATGTTTTATTTAAACACTATTCGTTACAATTATAAATTGGCGCCGTGGATGTCACTCTTGTCAAACGTCCCGCTCCAAACTTTACAGTCAGATTAGTTACGATATAAATCTTCAAATCGAGCGAGCGTCTATAAATATTTCGATTTAGATCAAGTATTCTAATTATTAAGCGAACTATTATTAATAAAATTTTGAGAAGATTTCGATTTTAAACGTATTTATAACCTTGATAGAGGGCGCTGTTCGTGAGCTAAGTAGAATAATTTGAATATATAGTTTTAATATTTAATTTATATATAATTTAAAATAGCCTATCGTTTTCCTCGTATTTTTTTACCTATGTATGGAAATTTTGGTTTGAATTAGTGAACTACTGCGAATTTGTATACCGGACATACAAACCAACAAACAAACAAACAAACATACAAACATTCATTTTTATATATAAAGAAGATATAATATAAATGATTTTTAAAAATTGTTTAAAAAAATGCATCGGCCGGGAATCGAACCCGGGCCGCCCGCGTGGCAGGCGAGCATTCTACCACTGAGCCACCGATGCGTATACAAAATGGCCATATTTGGGTATTCATTCCATCCCGGATTACTCCGCGTAAAAAAAAAGTTCTTCAAATGAAAAAAATAAATAGCCAAAAATACTAAGCAAATTGTATCCAAAAATTTTCCTCAGGTTTATAAAAAGCGACATGCAAAATTTGGTACCAATTGGTTCAGTAGTTTTTGAGTTTATCGCGAAACAGACAGACAGACAGAAAGAAATTGACTTATATATATATAGAGATTAGTGTTTAGGTATTTGATTTAATTCATATAGTTGATATAATAGAATATCACTTAAAAAAATTGCAGGGACTCTTACTAGTAAATTATAAAGCTGGACAACACGTGAAGTAAGATAAGTTTCTTTTAATAAACGAAATGCAAGCTTTCGGGCAAAAGCCCTTCGACAGGCAAAAATATAACTATATTAAGAAAAATAACAATTTATATATATATATTCCTGATATATTTGGTGTTTTCTTGGCTGAAACACCTGTAACATCTTAGTTTATTTCAATAGCCCAAACCACGCGCCGTCTCGTAGTTTCAGACTGCAGATTTATTATTTATTTTTCAAAAAATGGTCTTCTTTTAAGATTAACATATATAAATTGTTATTTTTCTTAATATAGTTATATTTTTGCCTGTCGAAGGGCTTTTGCCCGAAAGCTTGCATTTCGTTTATTAAAAGAAACTTATCTTACTTCACGTGTTGTCCAGCTTTATAATAGAATATATTTATATTATATTTTTTATAAATTAGTTTTAAAAATTGTAAAAAAAAATGCATCGGCCGGGAATCGAACCCGGGCCGCCCGCGTGGCAGGCGAGCATTCTACCACTAAGCCACCGATGCTTTAAAAAAAAAAGGCTATATTTAGGTATTCATTCCATTCCGGATTAGTCCGCGTAAAAAAATAGTTCTTCAAATTAAAAAAAAGAAATAGCCAAAATTAATAAGCAAAATGTAGCCAAAAATATTCCTCAGGTTTATAAAAAGCGACATGCAAAATTTGGAACCAATTGGTTCAGTAGTTTTTGAGTTTATCGCGAAACAGACAGACAGACAGGAATTGACTTTTATATATATAGAGATATGTATAGTTTAATGTGGTAAAATTGGGATATATATATATAAATGTTTGCATATTCCAATATAGATTGTCTGTATATATATATTTTTATAAATATACACAGAAGTTAATTACAATTTAAAACAAACGATTAGTTCTTTATTAAAAATAATTTTTCAGTCGCATCCTTCCCTGAGCTGGTCCCTGTGATTGCTGGTTGTTCTAAATGCATCAAGAAATAGAACAATGTTTGACAATTATACCGCAAATGTTTCTTTTGAACGAAAAACCGAAATTATTTTAAGGAGAAATAACGACTATTTCTATCCTTAGGGATGAAGTATGAAAGGATGAATTGTGAAGAGTAATGATGAATGGAAAATCTCTGGACACTTTATTTTTCCGTTTATCTTTACGTTTGTATTCATTGCACGTTGTTATCATTGTAAAACGACATATGAAAATTATCCCGCATGTGTTTCTTTTGAACGAAAAATCGAAATTTGTTTTAAGGAGAAATAACGATTATTTCTATCCTTAGGGATGAAGTATGAAAGGATGAATTGTGAAGAGTAATGATAAATGGAAATCTCTGGACACTTTATTTCTCCGTTTATCATTACGTTTGTATTCATTGCACGTTGTTATCATTGTAAAACGACATATGAATATTATCCCGCATGTGTTTCTTTTGAACGAAAAATCGAAATTTATTTTAAGGAGAAATAACGATTATTATTAACTTTTGTGATGAAGTATGAAAGGATGAATTGTGAAGAGTAATGATAAACGGAAAAATAATGTGTCCAGGGATGAGAACGTTCATCATTACTCTTCACAATTCATCCTTTCATACTTCAACCCTAAGGATAGAAATAGTCGTTATTTTTCCTTAAAATAAATTAAGATTTTTCGTTCAAAAGAAACATTTGCGGTAAAATTATCAAACATCGTTCTACAATCATAAGCCGCATTATATTGTATTATACATCAAGAAATAGCTAGAGGAAAAGAAATTCAGTTCAATTGAAGAAATTCCGCTGAGAGAGAGTATTTTGGATATCTTAACAATTCCTATTTTGGAAGGGTTGAAAAGGGAGCAGAGACGTTAGGAGAAGTGTATTTCTTCATAATGGGACTTTGTTGATTACTGAATAGTTTGTTTTTGAAAAGAAAACTTTTCATTCTCTAATACGGATTATTTCTGATAACTTCGTTCTTTTATATTGATGAGACAAAGGCGGGGATGTACTACTCAGATGGTTTATTTGGTGCAGTGCTAGGGTCATGGTCCAGTCAAGGAAGGTCATGATGTTCAGGGGTCTCGCCGGGCCAGTTGTAGGAGGGGATGGAGCTGTAGCTGGACATTCTAATCGCCGGATCGAAATCCAAGCAGGACTAAGATTAATTTATTACTGGCGCGTTGTATTTAACACATTGTCGCGAAACGGTGGTCAATGGTCAAATACAATTTATCCCCGTCATCTCTGTAATACCGTTTCTCTGATAAAAGTAAATAATTATTAATAAACAAAATTAAAATAATTTTTACTGCTCCCGTGTACCATTGGTGGGTTACTTATTGACACAACAACAGCTTTATTAGGACATTTCCGTCCTGTAAGGACTCGCTATACATCATTTTCATGGAGAAAAGGAAAAAAGAAACATAAACAAAGAAGAAAAGGGAAAATGAAAATAATATCAAAGTAATCAACATAACTATACAAATTAACTATAAAAGGAAGTTCCAAAAATGCAATATAACAGCAGTATGGTAGATTAAACTGGCGAAACCGTTGGAAGGGTTCACCACTGATGAGCCAGGCCCTCCCTTTAATTTTTCCATTGCAGTAAGGGCAGTGGAAATTGTTTTATTTTAAAAAGAATATTACGCGTCTAAAATAGTTTCGTAATTTGATAACTATACAAATTAACTATGAAAAAAGAAATTGTTCTGTAATTTTAGTTCTTAGAGATTACCTTGTTCTCTAACGCTTTATGAAAGTTAAACAATTCTATCGCTATATATTTTTCTCGGACATTATTCTGTTAACACACAACAATATATTTCATACTTGATTGTGAGCAAAACTTCCATGCCTCAAAGGGAAAAGTATCTTTTTCTTGGGGGAAGGCGTGATATACTCATTATTGGTACAAGGTAATATTTTATTGTATTCTTAATTATGTGTAGATAATGAATTCTTCCTGGATTGAAATTAGACGAAAAACATGGTGAAGGAAGACGAGTTTCTTTTATTGATGAATAGGTGCAAGCTTTCGGGTAAAAAAATTAACATATATAAATAGTTTTAAAACTTTCCTTTTTTATATATATATATACATTAAAATAAAAGGATTTAAAAGCGCGAATGTTTCTTTTATACATAAAACGAAACATTCGCGCTTTTAAATCCTTTTATTTTATATGTATAGATGGCGCGTTATTGCTTTGTATATATATATACATTCCTTCCTACCATTTGTACCATAGTTCTTATAAGTCGCGCTTCATTGCTCGCCTGTTGAAGGGTTTTTACCCGAAAGCTTGCACCTATGCATCAATAAAAGAAACTCGTCTTCCTTCACCATGTTTTTCGTCTAACTTAATTATGTGTACGGTAAGTGCACACAATGCAATTTTTAAAAAAACTTTACAAAATTAACGTTACTGTATGTAAATAATAGCTTTCGTATTTTTTATTAATTTTTGTTCTGGCCCTTTTTTTATCTCTTTAAAAAAAATCTTTTAAAATGCAGTCGCATTCATTAGCAAATTTGCCATATTTCCCTGTGCTCTTTTATTTAATACAGAAAAATATTTACCTGCCAGTATTTTGGATTACAAGGTAATATTTTTTCGAATACTTAATTGTTTGAAGTTATCTCCATACCATTTCAAAGTGTGAAATCCCGATGTAAAGAGAGCTAGTGTGAATTACATAGAAGAACCAATTACAAGAAATTAGAACCGGTGTATGTGTGGCCCTCTGATAAAATTTCCAATTCTAAAACAATCTCGTCCAACATCGCTGATTAAATCGCTCGAACCCCCGTAGTTTTTACATCGACGCAGACGATACTTTAAAAAGTTATCTCCCAAAGACATTGATCCAAACCAATTTAGAGGAAAGATGATAAAAAAACGCCGAAAAAATTAATTAGAAATGGAATTATTTGATTAAAAAAAAAGTCCCTTACTCATCAAATTTTATATTAAAAAATATTTCTTATCAAGTTTTAAGTAATTTGTTTTCAGATATTTTAAAGAAATTATCTAAGAGCTAGTCGGTTGGGCGAATGATAACTTTGTCAAAGTTGTCACCGACAGAAACTATTAAAAATAATAACAACTCAGGATTTTGGTCGTTACTGCCATATTGTTTGTTGCCTGTTCTCAACAATTTCTGCAATGTATCGTTGCCATTTGTACAAATACGAACATATGCATACACCAAGAACCTCCGCTTACTGTATTTTCTATGAATTTAAGCACCGAGAATTACCTGTTCTCAACATGGCAAGATTTCTGCAATGTATCATTACCATGTGTACAAATACGAACATATGCATACATCAAGAACATCCCCTCATTGGAATTTCCATGGATTTTAGCACCGAGAATTGTAAAATGTTTAGACAATGATAATGCAGACATTCATATTTCTGAATCTTCTAAAAACGTTATATTGCTTCAGGTAATGTGTTAGATAACAACAAACAAATTTTATTTTCAAAATCTTTAATTCACAAATATGTAGCTTTCAGGCACGAAAGCTCTTCTACAGGAAAAGACAAAATAACCAAATATTGACACGTTTTATTTAACAATTTTATCGGATGGATAATGTGTTATAGAATGTAAGAATAATGGAGTATAATGTTGTTGTTGTTTCTTATCCCTATGTGTAAAGATAACACGAATTCCATGAGTTTATGCTTCTCGAGCTGCTTTATGATAAGCAACGGCCTTTCCCAAAGATCCTGTTTGGTGTATCTAATGCAAGCCAAAATGTGTTCTGGAGCTGCAGATGCCAAGCTACATGGAGTATGATGTAAGAACTGGTTGAGAGAAGAACCACAAATATGTACTTAAAACGATTTATTTGAAGATATATACAGCAATTCACATTAAGATCAATCAATAAAACCCATCAGTGTACAATTTATGAAAAATTTACGTGAAGGGAAACTCAAGGGTTAGCAACAGTCGAGGTTTAGTAGCGGGGCAAGACGGGCACGGGGACCGCACGGCTGGCGGCGGCACGGAGACGGGGACCGGCGGCGACGAGAGGCAGCACGGGGACGGGGGCGTTGGACTCCCATGCCACATCGGCAGGGCTTTCGTTCTTGGTGCCTGGCTCGTTGGTGCGCACCGTTGCGCGGAAACCAGCCTCGTCGGCCACGTACTCAACATCCCTGCGGCGACCATCTTCGTCCTGAATGCTGTAGGAACCCACTACGCGGTTGCCGTCTGAGGTCTCCTGACGGGACATCTGTCCGCCCAGCAGCTCGCTCACGTAGTCGAAGGCATAGGGCCGAGGAGGTCCGTATTGCTGCAATACATAGTTGTACAGGGTTAGTCGTACCGGGTTCACGAGCCATGGGAGGAAATACTTGTAACACCTCACACAAGGGAAAGAGATCGAGGGGAAGGAGGCGACAGGGATACACAGACGATCTAAAACAATGGACTGGACGACACACCTACGAGGAGATGGCGGAAGAAGTATGGAGAGTCAATGTGGCCCACCCTTAGTAGAAGAAGGCATTGAAGGAGAAGAAAGGGAAAGATCCTTAACATTTTATAAATTTAATTGCCATCTATCTATTAATTACAAAAATATCTTGGCGAAACCACTGAGAGGTTCACTACTAACGAACCAAGAACTCTCATTCAATAACTTTCATCATTACAGTGAGGTCTGTAGAGATAATATTTGATGCTATATGCAAATAGAAACACATTGCGATAAAATATTACAAATTCTATACGTCCAAAATTTTATATCAAAAAGAAACATTTTATATATGTGTCACAAGAGGCACCTCTTCATTTGATATTGCATGGAAACAATGTATTTTATTTATCCTCTCTGTGATAAAAGTATAGATAGTGATTTTAAAAAATGAGTCACAAAACCAGTTTTGACAGATTCAGAAAAAGATTAAACCTGTATACCATAATTTCGGGCCATGGGCCTCATCTCTGTAGAGAGATGGCTTCGATTATAAAACATCTAACGAGAGGAATTGTGAAATCGATCGAATTTTCCAAAAAGATGTTTAATTTATATAATTGGTAAAACTGATTAGCAAGGATATGGCCTGAAACCATTGTATATAGGTGCTTCTTCTATTTGAATATCCCAAAACTTTTGTTATGCCATATTCTTTCATCATCACCTGTGCGTTTAACTCGCGTGATAAACAAAATTCTTTGTTTTAATGACGTTCAAAAAGAGATGTGGCCCTTTAGGTAAATCAATATCCATCTATATTAATAGATATCAGCTTAGGAGGCTCTCACAAACAAAGAGTCGTTCATCAGACAGAGAATTCTCTTTGAATTCATATAAAGTTGTCCCAAAAGTTCGTTTTTCTTAAAAACTGTTGTTTTCCCTATTATTTGGTGAATAATATTATTACGGCGAATACATAATAATACATAATACAATTACTTTATACATAATACAAAGACATTATACATAACAGCGAATAAAATTATGGCGAATAATATTGGTATTTCAATTTTTGCCAATGTTTACGAACTTTTTGGACACCCTTATATCATCGCTAAGCTCAAAATCTGTATGAAACATATGTGCACAGGTATTCAGAAGTTTTCGCGTAGAAATAGTCATCTCAAACCAAATGTCTACAACCATAAGATGACCGACGCTTTTTATCGGATACAAAATATGCCACACACACAAAGATTCCTTTGTGAAAAAATAAAAAAGGCATATCCTGACCAGGAGGACATGTGCTTTACAGATGGCAGAGAACCATCTAGTGGAACAGAAATCAATTAATCATTGATTTAACCTGTTCTCTGATATTTGGCCAACACAATTTCTTGATAAATCAAGAAAAGCCATCCACGAACGCGTTTCGCGCTTTATAAATATTTTTTCCTTTATAAATAAACGAAGTTATACTATACTATTTTTGCATAATTAGCATAATTTGCATTCTATAAATACGTATATAGAAAGAAGAGACAAATTTATTAATTTAAAAACGTATATCAACATAATCCAAATATAGAAATTTTCGCATTCCCTAGTGAATGTACATCGTTTTATCTAAATTATGTAAATTTATAATTATTTTATAGAATTTGTAACTCTGTTTCTTTTATCGCATACCCTAGTGAATTTAAATAGTTTTGTCTAAATTATGTCAATACATAATTATCTCATATATTTGTCAACTTTGTTTCTTTTTTCCAAAAAGACTGATTTGCATATGAAAGTAGGAAGTGAGTATACAAAAACAATAAATAGTTTTATAAATTTAATTGCCATCTATAAGATTTGTAGCATTTGCTATTTTGGGATGTGTTTATCTTTTTACATGTATCATTAAATATTATTTTTACAAGCCTTACGGGAATGATAAAAGTTATTGAATGAGAGGGCTTGGTTTATCATTGATGAACTCTCTCAGTGGCTTCGTCAAATTAATATCCAGACCACTCTACTAATGTATTGGATTGGTTAGTATAGTTTTGTTTGCAAAACGACATTTGAAAAATATCCCGCATGTGTTTATTTTGAACGAAAAATCGAAATTTATTTTAAGGAGAAATAACGATTATTTCTAACCTTAGGGATGAATATGAAAGGATGAATTGTGAAGAGTACTGATGAACGGAAAAAGAATGTGTCCAAGGATGGGAAGGTTTATCATTACTCTTCACAATTCATCCTTTCTTACTTCATCCTTAAGGTTAGAAATAATCGTTATTTCTCCTTAAAATAAATTTCGATTTTTCGTTCAAAAGAAACACATGCGGGATAATTTTCAAATGTCGTTTTACAAACATAAGTCGCATTATATTGTATTATAGTTTTGTTTGCTATCGAGATGACCTTGTACCTTTTTTTAATAAAGATAGAATATAGACATGATATAGCCACGTTTGGAATGTAGAAAGAGAGATTAAGAGGAACGTGGTGAGTTTCTTTATAATAATAAAGAAACTCACCACATTCCTCTTAATCTCTCTTTCTAAAGATAGAATATTTCAGAAAATATTAGATAAATAAAACTAGTTTAGCTCGAAACCATGGTCCCTAGGTGGACGCTTTTCAGTTTGCCAAAGCTGGTGTTGTGGCTTTGTTATCGACCCGAGGCCGCTAGTTTACGACAAGGGTCAATAGATGGTGTTATCTTTGACGTCTATTTTGATGGGAGAACTGATCTTTGTTTTTTTAGATCAATATCCTCCCGGCAAATTTTCAATCTAAATAAAACCATGTGTTTTTAAATGCCGCAGACCACTGACCTCCTGAGGGGCTAGACGGGGGCCCTGGGGAGCGGCCATCAGCAAGGGGCTGGCGATCAGGAGAATGAAGAGGACCTGTAGACACACTGTAGTCTCAGCACACTTGAAACTGTTGAATTCAAGGAGGTTATCATCAATGCTAACTATGTTTTCTTGCAACAATGATTGCTTAACATGATGACCTAAATGCCTATCGTAGCGAAGTATTTATCATTTTACAAGCATTTATTATTTTATACTAGTATTTTTGGTCGTTGAGGTACAGCTTGCACCACGATGATAAGAGCCAACAGCCCGAAACGCGTCCCTGGCTAGCTTTTCTTGATTAATCAAGAATGGGTATTTGGCCAATTCTGGAATAATTAAAAAATCAACGAGAATAGTTTATATTTATTCTGATAGATGGTGCAAGCCATTAGAAACTTTCAGTTGCACGATAAGGAGATGCCTTTTTCTTAATAGTATTAACAGAGTA
>CP092876.1:81605830-81715419 GCA_030710605.1 Cordylochernes scorpioides
TAAAAAGACAAAGGTCACTTCTCCCATGAAAATAGACGTCAAAGATAGACGCTATCTATTGACCGTTGACGCAAATAGCGGCCTTCGGTTCGGTAACAAAGCCACAACACCAGCTTTGGCAAACTGAAAAGCCTCCACCTAGAGACCATGGTTTTCAGGCTTAAATAGTTTTATTTATCTAATATTTTCTATAATGTTCTATCTTTAGTAAGAAAGGTACAATGTCATCTCGATAACAAACAAATCTCTACTCACCAATCAAATACAATAGTAGAGTGGTCTGGAGATTAATTTGACGAAGCCACTGAGACAAGTTGCTCCACGCTGACGAGGGCCAACAGCCCGAAACGCGTTCGTGGATGCTTTTCTTGATTTATCAAGAAAATGGATTGGCTAAATATGGGGAACAAGGCTAAACCAACGTTTAGTTGATTTTTGTTCCAATAGATGACGCTCTGCCATCTAAAAAAACCATGTGCTCCTGGTCAGAATATTCCTTTTTTTTTTTAATATCAACACTGAGAGAGTTCAACACTGATAAACCAACCCCTCTCGCTCAATAAATTTCATCATTGCCGTAAGGCCTGTAAAAATATATAATATTTGAATAAATGTATAAAAAAGATAAACACATTCCCAAAAAATTGATCGCTACAAATCTTAAATTCATAAAACTATTTGTTTTGCATACTCTCTTTCATATGCAAATCAGTCGTTTGGAAAAAAAGAAACAAAGTTGACAAATATATGAGATAATTATGTATTGACATAATTTAGACAAAACTATTTAAATTCACTAGGGTATGCAATAAAAGAAACAGAGTTACAAATTCTAGAAAATAATTATAAATTTACATAATTCAGATAAAACGATGTACATTCACTAGGGAATGCGATTATTTCTATATTTGGATTATGTTGATATACGTTTTTAAATTAATAAATTTGTCTCTTCATTCTATATAGGTATTTATAGATGTCTAATTATGCAAATAAAATAGTAAAACTTCGTTTATTTATAAAGGAAAAAATTATTTATAAAGCGCGAAACGCGTTGGTGGATGGCTTTTCTTGATTTATCCAGAAATTGTGTTGGCCAAATATCAGGGAACAGGTTAAATCAAAGATTAGTTGATTTCAGTTCCACTAGATGGCGTTCTGCCATCTGTAAAGCACATGTCCTCCTGGTCAGAATATGTCTTTTTTATTTTTTCATAAAGGAATCTTTGCGTGTGTGGCATATTTTGTATCCGATAAAAAGCGTCGTCATCTTATGTTTGTAGACATTTATTTGGTTTAAGATGACTATTCTCACAAACTTCTGAATGCCTGTATACAAATATTTCATACAAATTTTGAGCATAGAGATGATACAAGGTTGTCCAAAAAGTTCGTAAACACTTGCAAAAATTGAAATACCAATATTATTCGTCGTTATGTATAATGTCTTTGTATTATGTATAAAGTAATTGTATTATGTATTATTATGTTTTCTCCGCAATAATATTATTCGCCAAATAATAATAGAAACAACAGTAAGAAAAACGAACTTTTGGGACACCCTTTAAAGAATTCAAAGAGAATTCCCCTGTCTGGAAAACAACTCTTTGTGTGAGAGAGCCTCCTAAGCTGATATCTATTAATATAGATGGATATTGATTTACCTAAAGAGACACATCTTCCTTTGAAAGTCATTAAAACAAATAAATTTGTTTATCGCGCGAGTTAAACGCACAGGTGATGATGAAAGAATATGGCATAACAAAAGTTTAGGGAAATTCAGATAGAAGCACCTATATACAATGGTTTCAGGCCATATCCTTGCTAATCGGTCTTACCACTTATACACACACACAAAGCCTTTATTAAGACGTTAGTCTTATACAGATTCTCCGTACAAGGTGGAATAACAGGAAAAGAGCAGCACAGGAAACCAGTAGTTCCGCAACTATATACAATTATTAGTAATAAGGAAAAGTAAGATTTTAATATGAAAGGTCGACGTCATCGCCTCAAGTCTTCAATTCCATAAGCGCGGAGCAGAAATAGGGACTAAGTTATTTAGTTCGCCATAAATATCGCATCCAGACACAAAAAGGAGGTTTACTCCAGCACAGCCATCCCTATCACCAGCTCCGCAATCTCATCGTCGACCAACACGATGGCCCCTCGATATTTCGTCATCATTCTGAGATGTAAGAACAATAGCTTCCGAGTTTTCTTTTCTCCCTCTTTACACCTACTGCCTTGTAAAAATTATATAGGGCCTGAGCAACTAGTCAACTTGTTAGTTCGCCATAAATATCACATCCAGACACAAAAAGGAGGTCACGACTTATATAAATTAAACATGTTTTTGGAAAATTCGATCGATTTCATAATTCCTCTCGTTTGCTATTTTAGAATCGAAGACATCCCTCTACAGAGATGAGGCCCATGGCCCGAAATTATGGTATACAGGTTGAAAGAATCTGTCAAAGCTGTGGTTTTGTGACTCATTTTTTTATCACCATCTGTACGTTTATCACAGAGAGGATAAATAAAATACATTGTTTCCATGCAATTTGAAATGAAGAGGTGCCTTTTGTGATACATATTTGAAATGTTTCTTTTTGATATAAAATATTGTACGTATAGAATTTGATATATATTATCGCAATGTGTTTCTATTTTCACATATAATATCAAATATTAATTCTATAGACCTTACTGTATTGATAAAAGTTATTGAATGAGAGGGCTTGGTTCGTTAGTAGTGAATCTCTCAGCGGTTTCGCCAAGATATTTTTGTAATTAATAGATAGATGGCAATTAAATTTATATACTGTTAAGTATCTTTCCTTCCCCTTTCTTCTCCTTCAATGCCTTCTTCTACAGAGGGTGGGCCACATTGACTCTCCATACTTCTTCCGCCATCTCCTCGTAGGTGTGTCGTCCAGTCCATTGTTTTAGATCGTCTGTGTATTCCCGTCGTCTTCTTCCCCTTGTGTGAGGTGTTACAAGTATTTCCTCCCATGGCTCGTGAACCCGGTACGACTGACCCCGTACAACTATGTATTGCAGCAATACGGACCTCCTCGGCCTTATGCCTTCGACTACGTGAGCGAGCTGCTGGGCGGACAGATGTCCCGTCAGGAGACCTCGGACGGCAACCGCGTGGTAGGTTCCTACAGCATTCAGGACGAAGATGGTCGCCGCAGGGATGTTGAGTATGTGGCCGACGAGGCTGGTTTCCGCGCCACGGTGCGCACCAACGAGCCAGGCACCAAGAACGAGAGCCCTGCCGATGTAGCATGGGAGTCCAACGCCCCCGTCCCCGTGCTGCCTCTCGTCGCCTCCGGCCCTCGCCTGCGTGCCGCCGCCAGCCGTGCGGTCCCCGTGCCCGTCCTGCCCCGCTACTAGGCCTCGAGACTGTTTCTAACCCTTGAGTTTCCCTTCACGTAAATTTTTCATAAATTGTACACTGATGGGTTTTATTGATTGATCTTAATGTGAATTGCTGTATATATCTTCGAATAAATCGTTTTAAGTACATATTTGTGGTTCTTCTCTCACCCAGTTCTTACATCATACTTCATGTAGCTTGGCACCTGCAGCTCCAGAACACATTTTATCTTGCATTAGATGCACTAAACAGGACCTTTGGGAAAGGCCGTTGCTTATCATAAAGCAGCTCGAGAAGCATAAACTCTTGGAATTCGTGTAATCTTTACACATAGGGATAAGAAACAACAACAACATTATACTCCATTATTTTTACACTCTATAACACTTTATCTATCCGAGAAAATTGTTAAATAAAACGTTTCAATATTTGGCTATTCTGTATTATCCTGTAGAAGGACTTTCGTTCCCGAAAGCTAGATATTTGTTAATAAAAGATTTTGAAAATAAAATTTGTTTGTTGTTATCTAACACATTACCTGAAACAATACAACGCTTTTAGCAGATTCAGAAATATGAATGTCTGGATTATCATTGTCCAACCTAAAATTTTACATTTCTCGGTGCTGAAATTCATAGAAAATACAGTAAGCGGAGGTTCTTGGTGTATGCATATGTTCGTATTTGTAGAAATGGTAACGATACATTGCAGAAATCTTGCCATGTTGAGAACAGGAAACAAACAATATGGCAGTAACGACCAAAATCCTGAGTTGTTATTATTTTTAATAGTTTCTGTCGGTGACAACTTTGACAAAGTTATCATTCGCCCAACCGACTAGCTCTCAGATAATTTCTTTAAAATATCTGAAAACAAATTACTTAAAACTTGATAAGAAATATTTTTTAATATAATATTTGATGAGTAAGGGACTTTTTTTTAATCAAATAATTCCATTTCTAATTAATTTTTTCGGCGTTTTTTTATCATCTTTCCTCTAAATTGGTTTGGATCAATGTCTTTGGGAGATAACTTTTTAAAGTATCGTCTGCGTCGATGTAAAAACTACGGGGGTTCGAGCGATTTAATCAGCGATGTTGGACGAGATTGTTTTAGAATTGGAAATTTTATCAGAGGGCCACACATACACCGGTTCTAATTTCTTGTAATTGGTTCTTCTATGTAATTCACACTAGCTCTCTTTACATCAGGATTTCACACTTTGAAATGGTATGGAGATAACTTCAAACAATTAAGTATTCGAAAAAATATTACCTTGTAATCCAAAATACTGGCAGGTAAATATTTTTCTGTAATAAATAAAAGAGCACATGGAAATTAGGCAAATTTGCTAATGAATGCGACTGCATTTTAAAATATATATTTTTTTAAAAGAGATAAAAAAAAGGCCAGAACAAAAATTAATAAAAAATACGAAAGCTATTATTTACATACAGTAACGCTAATTTTGTAAAGTTTTTTTAAAAATTGCATTGTGTGCACTTACCGTACACATAATTAAATTAGACGAAACACATGGTGAAGGAAGACGAGTTTCTTTTATTGATGCATAGGTGCAAGCTTTCGGGTAAAAACCCTTCAACAGGCGAGCATTGAAGCGCGACTTATAAGAACTATGGTACAAATGGTAGGAAGGAATATATATATGAGATATGATCCTGTCGACTTTCGATGTGGCACTATAGTGATAATAATGTGGTGAGTGAGAAATAAGGAAACAACAAGTTTGGAAGATGGAACCCAGCAAACCGAGGGAGAGAGGGAGCGCTAGCGGCTGCCACCGCGGAAAATGCACGTCTTCTGTGTCCACCACCCCCCCGACTGAGTAAACATAGAACTGAGGTTCCAAGAAAAGGCCCTGCGGTCGCCCCCTTGGAATGTGACTGCTATATCAAGTGACCGGCCTTAGCTGCGTTCTCTCTCTCTCTGGTCGACTGTAGATTTGTTTTATTATTCCTGTAAGAGCATATATTATGACATATATATATATATATATATATATATAAAAGGAAAGTTTTTAAACTATTTATATATTATGATGTACTAGAGCGCCATCTGTTATCAAATTATAAAACTATTTTAGTGGCGTATTATTCTTATATATGTTAATTTTTACCCGACAGCTTGCACATATTCATCAATAAAAGAAACTCGTCTTCCTTCACCATGTTTTTCGTCTAATTTCAATCCAAGAAGAATTCTTTATCTACACATAATTTAGTATTCAATAAAATATTACCTTGTATCAATATTGAGTAAATATATCAGGCCTTCCCCCAAGAAAAATATACTTTTCCCTTTGAGGCATGGTAGTTTTACTCACAATCAAGTATGAAAAATATTGTTGTGTGTTAACAGAATAATATCCGAGAATAAAATATATAGCGATAGAATTGTTTAACTTTCATAAAGCGTTAGAGACCAAGGTAATCTCTAAGAACTAAAATTACAGAACAATTCCCTTCCATTGTTAATTTGTATAGTTATCAAATTACGAAACTATTTTAGACGCGTAATATTCTTTTTAAAATAAAACAATTTCTACTGCCCTTACTGCAATGGAAAAATTAAAGGGAGGGCCTGGCTCATCAGTGGTGAACCCTCCCAGCGGTTTCGCCAGTTTAATCTACCATACTGCTGTTATATTGCATTTTTGGAACTTTCTTTTTTAGTGATACTTAGTATAGTTATGTTGATTACTTTGATTTCATTTTTATTTTCCCTTCTCTCCTTTGTTTATGTTTCTTTTTTCCTTTTCTCTATGAAAATGATGTATGGCGAGTCCTTACAGGACGGAAATGTCCTAATAAAGCAGTTGTAGTTGTGTGCCAATAAGTAGCCTACCGTGGTACACGGGAGCAGTAAAATTATTTTAATTTTTGTATATTTAAAATTATTTACTTTTATCAGAGAAACGACATTTCAGAGATGACGGGGATAAATTGTATTTGACTATTGACCACCGTTTCGCGGCAATGTGTTAAATACAACGCGTCAGTAATAAATTAATCTTCGTCCTGCTTGGATTTCGACCCGGTGATTTAGAAATGCCCAGTTACAGCTCCATCCCTCCTACAATCGGCTCGGTAAGACCTCAAACATCATGACCTTCCTGGACTGGACCACGTTTCCAGCACTGCACCAAATAAACCATCTGAGTAGTACATCCCCGCCTTTGTCTCATCAATATAAGAGAACGAAGTTATCAAAAATAATCCGTTTTAGAGAATGAAAAGTTTTCTTTTCAAAAACAAACTATTCAGTAATCAACAAAGTCCCATTATGAAGATATACACTTCTCCTAACGTCTCTGCTCCCTTTTCAACCCTTCCAAAAATAGGAATTGTCAAGATCTCCAAAATACTCTCTCTCAGCGGAATTTATTCAATTGAAATGAATTTCTTTTCCTCTAGCTATTTCTTGATGTATAATACAATATAATGCGGCTTATGATTGTAGAACGATGTTTGAACAATTTTACCGCCAATGTTTCTTTTGAACGAAAAATCTTAATTTATTTTAAGGATAAATAACGACTATTTCCATCCTTAGGGATGAAGTATGAAAAGATTTAATTTATTTTTCCGTTTATCATTACACTTCACAATTCATCCTTTCATACTTCATCACAAAGGTTAATAATAATCGTTATTTCTCCTTAAAATAAATACCGATTTTTCGTTCAAAAGAAACACATGCGGGATAATATTCATATGTCGTTTTACAATGATAACAACGTGCAAT
Source organism: Cordylochernes scorpioides (assembly GCA_030710605.1). Lineage (NCBI taxonomy): Eukaryota > Metazoa > Arthropoda > Arachnida > Pseudoscorpiones > Chernetidae > Cordylochernes > Cordylochernes scorpioides. The sequence continues at coordinate 81,612,981 of CP092876.1, forward strand.
GAATACAAACGTAATGATAAACGGAAAAATAAAGTGTCCAGAGATTTTCCATTCATCATTACTCTTCACAATTCACCCTTTCATACTTCATCCCAAAGGATAGAAATAGTCGTTATTTCTCCTTAAAATAATTTCGGTTTTTCGTTTAAAAGAAACATTTGCGATATAATTGTCAAACATCGTTCTATTTTTTGATGCATTTGGAACAACCAGCAATCACAGGGACCAGCTCAGAGAAGGATGCGACTGAATTATATTTTTTTTAATGAGGAACTAATCGTTTGTTTTAAATTATAATTAACATCTGTGTATATTTATAAAGACAAATATATACAGACTATCTTTATTGGAATATGCAAAGCATATATATATATATATATATCCCAATATTACCACAATAAACTATACATATAGAGTATAAAATGAAAGGATTTAAAAGCACGAATGTTTCTTTTATACATAATACAAACTTCTACTGTCCTTACTGTGATGAAAAAATATATTGGGAGGGCTTGGCTCATCAGTGGTAAACCCTCCCAGCGGTTTCGCCAATTTAATCTACCAGACCGCTTCTCAGAGTTCTAATACTGTATTGGACGATTCTGCTTATATACGCAGCACTGAAGGATGGAATCTCAGAAATGGTTTTCAAGAAGACTATGAACATAAGTTTATGGGACAGTAGAATTACATCCAAATATTTGCATCGAGCAATGCTCTTCCGCAAACAATAAAGACAAGGCCAGTTAGGCATAAATTAACACAAAGAAATAACGCGCTATCTATACATATAAAATGAAAGGATTTAAAAGCACGGATGTTTCTTTTATACATAATACAAAGAGTATATAGAGTATATGCAAAGCTGATTTACAAAAAAAAGAAGCTAAATATTGATGTAGAAGACCCTTCAAATGGAAAAGGCTATAAATAAAGGATAGCTTCTATAAAATTGGCACAATTCAGATTCAGATCAAACGAAGCTCTGGCAGATTTGTAAGTGCAAAAGTCGAATTGCTTTTCACATGTGTAGACATGTGGTGCACTTAGAGTAAAAGCAGTTGCCTACTTCTACCCACCATGATTATCATGGAGAGTAGAACATTACGTTAGAACGTTATGTTAGAACGCCTGTACCACGAATACTAGAGATAATAATAAAAAAAAATATTTCTTTGGACCTAAATTCGCAATTATATGATTCGAACATAACGCATTTTATTCAAGTATTTGGGCTGAGAAGGATATCAAGGGTTTATGGGTACTCAAATTGGGTCAAGATCAATCCATATATTTTAGTTGGTTAACTTAGAAAAATAAACAACACAAATCAATAACGCGCCATCTATACATATAAAAGGAAAGAATTTAAAAGCACGAATGTTTCTTTTATATACAATACAAAATTCTACTGCCCTTACTACGATGAAAAAATATGTATTGATGTGTAGATTCCACCCTTCAGTGCTGCGTATATAAGCAGAATCGTCCAATACAGTATTAGAGCTCTGAGAAGCGGTCTGGTAGATTAAATTGGCGAAACCGCTGGGAGGGTTCACCACTGATGAGCCAAGCCCTCCTAATATATATTTTTCATCACAGTTAGGACAGTAGAAGTTTGTATTATGTATAAAAGAAACATTCGTGCTTTTAAATTCTTTGATTAGAAAAATAAATTCGCGTCTATAGAGTTCTTTCTTTGTAGCATTGCTTCTTCTTGGTGTAGGGATATGGCAGGGATGTAAACCAAACGAAAACTTCATTCTAAATATCTTCTGATGTGAAAAGGGGGATGCAGAGGATGACGTCATTAATTAGAATCTCATCTATTTCCTTTCGTCTTTATTAATTAGCAATAAGATTTTAATTAGATTAATTTATCTTTCGGGAGATATAGATTTCATCACATAGACTTGGTGATATGTTATCAACATTTTGTAGCTTATATTAAAACATCTGATGTGTGACATTTTCTTATATAGCCGGCTTTTGAAAATATATCTTCTATATTTTTTCTCTTAATTAGACCTATACAAACATGGTGATTATGAATTTGTGTTTTTTTACAATGTGGTTAACCAAATCTCGTATATTCGAGTATATAGAATTTGAGCTTATAATATATCTGTATTCATTGTTTTTTTTTCTTGGGGGGAGATGAGAAGGGGAGAGGGAAAGGCGCCCTATGTTTAATATATGTTATGATTATAATGTTTTGATGTTGGAATGATAACGGATTGGAGGTGCAATCGTGATAATAGGAAAGATAGTTATTTACTTATCAAGTATCTTTTATTCTCAATCACTTGAAAAGAATTACACAATAAATATTTTTCACAGTAATATAAAATTTATAAAATCAACCCTATATTCGTGAATTAAAAAATAGGTAGGTTAACTATACATATTTTCAACAATATTCAAAGTGGTATATTCTAAATCTATGGTCAAAAATGCAGAAAAGTCAATGAATGAAAATAAAATATATGTTTTTAAAAAAATAAAATATTTGCATTTTAGACTATATAATATATATACTATTCTGATCAAAAAGTTTCGACACTTTGCTCATAAGTTAAAAAACTTTATTATTCAACCAAATTCAAATTGTCCCCTTCAAAGTAGTCCCCGTTGGCCGCGATGCACATCAGCCACCTTTTTTTCCATTCGGCAAAACACCTCTGGTAGTCTGTTTTCGGGATCGATCATGGCCTATATTAGAGCCCACGATGGATCAGCGGGAAATATGTTAATTGTAAATATTTGTCGAAGATTTAATTTTGACTATTTCTTTGTCAAAATTGGTGGGGGTATGTTGGAAATGATTCAGGAAGACGGCTCTAGATGGCGCGCGCCAAGGGATGCGCCGCAGAGTGCGCCACAGAGTCCGTCCACGTGACCAGATACGACTATAAAAGCCGGCGAAAAAGGTATGAGACAGGCGCGCGGGGAGAGTGAGAGTGCAGATTAGGAGAGCGAATCAAGGAGCTCGAGCTCAAGTGAAAAGGCAAGAGAGGTTCAAGGGAAGCCTGAAGATAAAGTAGAAGTATAAGAGAAGATAAAGTCCACTGAAGCAAAAGAAGCTGAATCAAGCCTAACCTGATAGTTCGGGATTGATTAGATCAAAATTGGTTCATTTTATATCTCATTATATCTTTGAGAATAAAAATCCTCATATGTTTGGAATCATCAAGTACGGCTGATCATTTCTCTCCAGGGTAACACCGGCCTATCGCTATATTACAATAGTTAGAAAAAGAAAAGGCTTATTTAAATTATTTATTTGCCTATAATTTAATATCTAAATTTTGACTACTTTTTTACAGCCCTCGTCAGTCTAGGGCGGACTTTATTCCATGAGATCCACACGGGATCTAATGGAATCTTCACAATCTGCCAAAGAGATGTTTAGCTGGCAAAGTGGCTGGGCCAAATCTATGACCAAAATATAGATGGAAATCTTGATGGGAGGAAATTGATCTATAAAAACATAAGGCGCATCCCCCGTCAAAATGAAGATAAAACTATTGACTGTCTAGTTTTGACGTTTATTTTGATGGGAGAGGCGCCCTATGCCTTTATAAATAAATATCCTCCCGGCAAGATTTTCATATATTCCATATATGATATACTAGCCGAATGACCCGGGCAACGCCCGAGTTTTACCCGATTAAATGTTTTTATTCAAATACTATTCGTTACAATTATAAATTGGAGCCGTGGATGTCACTCTTGTGAAACGTCCCGCTCCAAACTTTACATGTACATTAGGTCAGCTGGTATTACCCCCCATTTTCACCGCTAGAAGCGCGAGCGAAAGAGCAAATTTGCAAATAACACGACGGATATTCAGGATAGAGACCTGAAATTTTCACTGAGTTTTTCCAGATTCTACTTTATATACTGTTAAAATTTCAGTCAGATTAGTTACGTATTGTGGACGTGTATAGTTGACAAACATACATACATACGCTGACTTTCATATATATAGGGATAATAATATAAATGAGTTTTAAAAATTCTAAAAAAAAAAAAAATGCATCGGCCGGGAATCGAACCCGCGTGGCAGGCGAGCATTCTACCACTGAACCACCGATGCTTATAAGAAATGGCCATATTTGGGCATTTATTCCATTCACAAAAGCAAACGATGACAGAATTGATCGTTGATGACTCTGATATATATTAATATAATATATATAAATATATGGTATTTAGTTATTTACATTTTAAATATTAGCTTTTTTCAAAAAGTTGACTTATGGACAAAGTGAAGTGTTGACCTTTTAGCATGTATATAGGGATTGCGTGTATTAAGGTCTATATAGCAGTAAATAGATAAGACACTCTCCAAATTAGATGGCGTCACTAAAAAAATGTAAGTATTGAATGTATACAAATCTGAAGATAGATTTTTATGACGATCCTTCTGCGAAACACGAAATTCTCTCTCTCTTTCTGTCTTTCCTGTGAGACATTCTTAGTTATACCATACTAGCCGAATGACCCGGGCAACGCCCAGGTTTTATCCGATTAAATGCTTTTATTCAAATACTATTCGTTACAATTATAAATTGGCGCCGTGGATGTCATTCTTGTATAATATATAAATGAGTTTTAAAAATTGTAAAAAAAAAAAAAAAAAAAATGCATCGGCCGGGAATCGAACCCGGGCCACCCGCGTGGCAGGCGAGCATTCTACCACTGAACCAAAAGCAAACGGTGACAGAATTAAGAACGCATGAAGCTGATAACTGTATATATTAATAGGAAATTCATAAAGATTTGAGCTCGATTCTGGTGCTTGTGTTAATTTGAGTTAATATTACTATCGCGCTGTCTCATACATAGGTAAGAACCCGTCTTGCTTCAAACAGTTGTGCCTCTGTTTATATACTTTCGGGTTTTATTTTCTCTACCTTCCTTACTTCGACCAACAAACATTGGGTGGAGAGGAATCTGCTAAATTTATCATCGGTTCCACTCTCGAGACAATCCCTGAGAAATGAAGATGGATTGGGGCTACTGGGGATTTCCCATCAAATCCGAATTAAACAACATTTTGTTTGAGGCACTTCGGGTTGAGACTTACTCTCTGGGAAACAATACTTTTAGATTCCTTGATCACGTTTCTTCCTTTTCTATCTCTAACTCTTTCACTTTACTTTATAGCAAAGGGGGGTTGGTAGACGTGTTGTCTAAGCTGTTGGTTTTCGACCTCTACACAACCCGGGTTCGAATCCCGCATTGCACACTTTTTTATAATTAAAAATAATACTCTATTGGCCCTGATTCTTGCAAAATTTCACCTCCATCAGGGAGTAACCAAACGGGGCTCTGTCAGACATGTAAGTACAAAAGTCGATCTGCTTTCCACATGTGTAGACATGTGGATTTTTTGCTTATCCATAGTGCACGTTGTACAGGCCATGATATTCATGGTATGTAGAAGTAGGCGACTGCTTTTACTGTAAGTGCACCAAATGTCTACACATGTGAAAAGCATTTCGACTTTGTACTTACAAATGTGGCAGAGCCCCGGTTTGGTTAATTGCACTCGCTAGTGAGGTTGCACTTTTGCAAGAATTGGGGACCATTGGAGCATTTTTTTATCAGAAAAAAGTGGCCAATGCGTGAATTGAACCCGGGTCGCAACGGTCGAAAAGCAACGGTTTAGACCATCCTTCCACCGACCCCCCACAGATATGTGATGTACTTCCAGTAAAAGCAGTCGCTAATTTCCAACCACCATGCTTATCGTATAAAATAAAAACTTTAGAGTTGAAGTAATTTCTTGCGCCTAAGATGTAGAAAGTATTTTGTCTTATCAAGGTCGAATTTAGACAATATTTCGACCCATAGATGATCAATTAGTTCGAAAGCTTGCCATATACACACTTCTACTGCTCTTACTGCGATTTAAAATATATTGGGAGGGCTTGGCTCATCAGTGGTGAACCCTCCCAGCGGTTTCGCCAATTTAATCTATTAGACCGCTTCTCAGAGCTCTAATAATGTATTGGACGATTCTGCTTATATACGCAGCACTGAAGGGTGGAATCTCAGAAATGGTTTTCAAGAAAACTATGGACATAAGCTTATAGGACAGTAGAATTACATTCAAATATTTGCATCGAGCGATGCTCTTCCGCAAACAATAAATTCTTTCAATTTATATGTATAGATGGCGCGTTATTGCTTTGTGTTAATTCTTGTCATATATCTTGGAAAAATAAAAAGTAACATAGTGCTTATCAACAGAAAGGATTTGTTCAAATACTTTCTTAAAACTTTGCCTTTTTATATGAGATAAATATGATTTTTGGATGATTCGGAAAGTCTCCTGATGGCATCTACAGACGCAGTAGTGGGGTGACATGGCGGGTTCGTCACGTGGGAAGGAATGAGCCAAGAAAATGTCCCAAGGCGCCGCCGCCGCTGACAAAAAGATTAAAAGCTGTCAGAAAGAAGTGAGAGGAGTTAATACTGGTTGACGTCCAGATAAATTGTCCCCGAATTATCAAATTCAATGTCTTCTCTTTGATTCCCTGGCATTTATCTGCAGTAAATGTTACTCTGGTAGACTAGGTAGTTTGCATTTATTCTCTCAGCATCTCAATATATCATTTCTGGATTTAAAAATTGTTTAACTGTATATAATATAGACATATATATGAATTATACATATATGAATATTGTGTGGCAAATAGAACTATTCATGAGTAAAAATGAGTGATTTATAATCTAAAATCCGAAAATATTCCATTATATCAAATATAGTTTAGTAAGTTTTGTATTACAACAAAATCAAACTTTATTAAGACCTTATAGTCTTATACGGATTCTCCAAGCACATAAATGTAGGGTACATACAATAATATCATCCTTAACAACAATAAAAGTCCTTGTCAAGACCCTTTGGTCTTATACAGCTTCTCCAAGTAGAAGAGGGTATATACAGTAATAGTTACAATAATTATTGTAATAACAAATAAAATAAAGCTTTTAGCTCCACATATCAACTCTTCTTGTCGAAAATGAAGCTCTAGCTAATGTAATGATATTCACTTAAAAAATGCTTACATAACATTTTCTGCATTATTACTTTATATACCAAATTATAGAAAAATGGTTATCCTGCAATAACTATGGGTGATGGAAAACTTCTTATCTCATTTTTGAATACAGCATGAAAATTTACGTTAGAATCAACATCAGGTTTTCTCCGGCAAAAAAAAAAAAGTTTTTTTGTAGACCTGTGTAATCAGCAATGTTATTTACAATGTGTCAAATAAGCTATTACATAAAGCAACGACCGCAAAGCCCACGCTAGAAATAAAAGTGAAATTTCCATTTTCTATCAACGAGATCTTCCATTTAAATAGTGAAGAAATTTCCATCAAGAAAGTCTACTAGAGAGTCCACAAAGTTCACTAGCATGGGTAGATGTTATTAAATCTCTAGAGGTACACTTATGCGAAAATAAAGTTGGAATATCCAGCAGCTAGGAAGTTTTATAGTTAACCAGTGACTGTAAAGATAATATAAATTTTCAGAATCATACTTTTGGCTTCGAGCAGTGGCGAGAAAAAGTTCCATATTTTCCCGTGTATCAGGATTAGAAAGTTCTATAATTGTACCCCCGTCGGGATGCGAAAATCACATATTGTACCCCGAAAGTCCCAAATTATACTACCGAAAGTGAATTTTTTTGTTTATCAGGAAATAATAATGTCCCACATGTTTCATTCATGCGTATTTATTACAAATTAGGTCAATTTATATCATTTATTTTTCTGTCCACTACAATAAATATAAATCAAATTCAAATACGCTATTCGAAAGACTACACTCATGTTTAAGAGGTATAATGGAAAGAGTATAAAAAGAGTATCACTCTCTACTGAACCCCCCAATAAAATCACACCCCCGCATTGATAAATTACTTAATTCAATATTTAGGAAAGTTTTTTACTCAGTGTCTTGTCCCGCCTGGTTGACGTCTCCCAGACCCCACCATCCATCTTCCGTCAGCTCGCCATAAAATAGATTTTCTTGTGTGATTATTAATTCATACCCGGGCCATTTTAACGTGGTTAGCGCTGTAATTACCTGGGAACATATTATTTATATGGGCAGAATCTGCAAGCCTCACTTTCTATCTCGGCCACTTTGTCCTCTACCTCCCCGGATTTTCATTCCAGGCATCAAAATCCCATACTTTAGAGAAGCAATTCCTTAAAAAATCTAATTTTATACTACGGTTTAGAAAACCAAAATTCTTAAAAATATCTCAGTATATACTAAGGCTTCGTGTTCCGACCCTTTGATTAAGAATGGCTTTAGTAAAAATATCAAAAATCATCAAATACCACCTGCATTGTATCTTGAATGTCAAATTTAATCTCCCTTTCATTCGAGAGGAAAAAATTCTTGTTAATTTTATAGATAGAACATAACAAGATTTTAAATGCATATATTTCTTTGTGCACGCTTGTTCGGCGGTACAACTACTACAATAGGAAGGATACAGAGAATATTAGCATGGCCCCTGCGCAAGGATGACACGCAAAATCGTGAAGCGTTCCATATATATATTTGTTTTTATAAATTCAATTCGTATATATCGGTAAAACTTGTATCAATTTTATTTTAGCAGTGTGCTTTTTTCACATCAATTATAAAATATTTCTCTACAGACCTTACTGCAATGAAACAACTTATTGAATGAGAGGGCTTGTGCTCAACATTGGTTACCCTCTCAGCGTTTTCACCAAATTAATCTCCAAAGAAGCCTAATTTTCTGGCAAATTCCAATCACAACAAAGCTTGAAAGCATCGTAACAATATATATGAACAAAACACCTATAATTAAATACCATGTTTGAACTTGAGCTTCCATATCAGTTTCAACATCTAACTTGTTCTAGGATGTTGTCGATATAGAATTACATCTGTAATATGATGCACTAGCGCGCCATCTGTTATCGAAATTCGAAACTATTTTAAAGGCGTAAGATTATTTTTGAAATTAAAAAATTTCTACTGCCCATACTGCAATGGAAAAATTTATGGGAGGGCCTTGCTCATCAGTGGTGAACCCTCCCAGCGGTTTCGCCAGTTTATTTTTCCGTTGCAGTAAGGACAGTGAAAATTGTTTAATTTCAAAAAGAATCTTACGCCTTTAAAATAGTTTCGAATTTTGATAACAGATGGCGCACCAGTGCATCATATTATAAATGTTCTAATAAAAGACTCAAAATGATATTTGCGGAAGAGCGATTGCTCGAAGCATATTATATATTTATAATTGTATGTAATTCTACTGTCCTCAAAGCTTATGTCTATAGTTCTTCTAAAATTCTCATTCCAAGAGTCTACCAACAGTATCACTATAAAAGGAAGTTCCAAAAATGCAATATAACACCGGTATGGTAGATTAAACTGGCGAAACCGCTGGGAAGGTTCACCACTGATGAGCCAGGCCCTCCCATTAATTTTTCCATTGCAGTAAGGGCAGTAGAAATTGTTTATTTTCAAAAAGAATCTTACGCCTTTAAAATAGTTTCGAATTTTAATTACATCTGTGTTGGGTTATACAAAACTTTTCAATGTAAATGGGCTAGGTTTGTATAGTGACTGGTGAGATGACAGATTTACAGGCGCTAAATGTGTGTGAGTTATTGTGTGTAAAATACTAATTAAGAAAATTTCTTTGAGGATACTAAAAATGATATATTGACATTTTATTCAAATACAACTGAATCTAGTCATTTATCAGAATAAATGTCAGTTCATCATTGATTTTATCCCAATACCCTTTTCTTAATAAATCAAGAAGGTTCAACCACATTAGATTCTAAAATTTATTTCAATAAAAAGATAAATAAAAATCAATTAGCATTCTCCGTTTGACACCTTTATATTGTGATTATATAAAAGTGCGTACCTGGATCTGTAAAGAAAAAAAACAATTTTTTTCTCGAATTATTTCGAGAGATTGCTCCCTCTTTATCAATTTATTGCACAGTGAATTTAATTTACAAATTATTGTAGATCATATGAAAAAAAAGTGTTTTTTTTCTTTACAGATCCAGGTACGCCCTTTTATATAGTCTTAGTTAATGGATCGCCTTTTGACTCAAACCTTTATATTGGTTGTATATATATTTTAAGTTTAATTAATTAATTGTTCCCACAGAATATATATGTAAGATCACAAGTAAATAAGTCTTGTAGACTTTATCTTGTAGATCAATAAATATAATGTTTCGAAAAAGAAAAAATAATCAATATTAAGGTGAAGGGTTTCTTTCAATTTTGATTTTCGCAAGTTTTCGAGCAAAATTTCTGCTCTTCAACGGGCATATACTTCTATATACAATATCAAGATGAACTTTGTACAGTAATAATGCCAATAACACATTTTCAATTATTACTGTACAAAGTTCATCTTGATATTGTATATAGAAGTATATACCCGTTGAAGAGCAGAAATTTTGCTCGAAAACTTACGAAAATCAAAATTGAAAGAAACCCTTCACCTTAATATTATTTATTTCTTCTTTTTCGAATAATTCCTACGTAACTATTACTTACATACAATGATAATGTTTGATTAATCTTCTTGGAATCAGTATTTTTGAAGATTCTAAGCAAAGTCAACAGTCTAGGTATACAGAGAAGGTAGGTAGAATATTTCTATAAAATAGTTTGGTTGGAGGTATCAGGGATGGTGGAGGGCCGTGATGGTAAACGACGTTGAACGATGATCGGGTCGCGTTAATGGACGAACCGTTTAAAGAACATATTGGTGCGAAGCCGTTTTCTTCAGGGAAATCTCCAACAACGATATAGAACTCTGTTCTAATGATATTGTTTCACATTTCAGAAAGAAAACCATCCATTTAATAATTTCTACGCTTGGACCTCTTAGCTGATTCGAGAATCTCTTTTTCGTGTGTGATTAGGAAACCACTCATCTGTTGGTAGATAAACATTGAGAAATTATGTAGAACACCTCAAAATTTACTCAAATATAATTTTAATATAACAGAACATTTTATAACCAAAATATCTACACTCATGGACAAAACTTATGGAAGTAAAAAGTCTTTCATAATCTTGCTCGTCTGGTTTTTAGAGACATAGGCAATTCTGTCCAAACATGGTTATCTCGTGTGTCTTAATCAAAAGTCACTGTGTATCAGATATCTTTCAAAGTTATCATCTGAATCCCGATATACATGCTAAAACCTTATTAAGTTTTGTTCATGAGTGTATATGAAAAACAATATTGGAGACTTTTCAATGAGAGAGATATTTATATATAGTCAATAAGAGTAATCGGTCTTCATCTTATTCAAAATTAATTCATTTCAAATGTATAACTCGATCATATACAAATTGAACATATTTGAAATTTTATACGTTTTTTAAACCTTAATATATATATACAGTAGAACCTCCCTGCAAAGGACAGCTAGTTGCAGACTCAGAGTGTCCTTTACAGAGAGATGTTCTCTTACCGAAGAGTTGATAAATAGTAAACATTGAAATTTAGGCGATGAAAATTGTCCTTTGTAGAGAGTTGTCTTCTAGCGAGAGTGTCCTTTCGTGGAGGTTCTACTGCATATATAATATGAATATATATTTATTATATTCAAATATGTTTATAAAAAGTAAAGTTTCTGTTTATTTGGTTACTAGGCCCGAATATTGGATCAGTTTGTCTAAGGTTCTGGCCAGGCTGAGACTATGGTACTCGGCAGGGACCATAGGAACCGCCCCTGGGCAGATCCGAGCGATGTACTATTTTCTGACAGAATAATATAGGGGTGATAGGTCAATAGTAAATATAGGGGGTCTTTTGAGGGATCCTAGAAAGGGGAGGGAGCAAATATTCCTAGTTTCTAGAGGGTTGAACCGCTATTTATGAAAAAAGAGTAACTTCCGAGGCAGATACCTCAGAAATAATGCAGAAAATAAGCCAAATAAAAGAATTACGACCGCCGTGAAGGTCACGTTCCTAAACACAACAATATTATATAGTACGTGAGGCAGTTATTTCTTTATTGACTGTTCGCTTTGCCATTACCATAACAAAAGCAACAAGAAGTTTTTGATCACCTTACATAACATTAAATCTTCAAGAGGATTATTTTACAAATTGGAATGGTAATCTCTCTATCTTTCTCTGTGTTTGTGGAACTATAGAAAATTTAGATGACGTTTTAGTGTCTATATTGATGGGATAGATGGCCTTGCTTTTGATAGATCCTTTTGGCCAAATTTCCGTCACTATTTATCAATGTTAGATAATAAAGAGGAATATATTAGAGTGATTGAAAATATTTTATTATCTAATGATTTATAAAGTATAAAATAATAAATAACACGGCTTCCGTGGATATTTTTTTGCTTTATTTATATATTATTTTCAAGATTTCGGGTTTTGCAAACCCTTTTACAGAATTATATGATGAAGCAATTAAGATATTATTTAATTCTATGAGTTCAGTTCTCTAATCTTCAGTTTGACTTCCCTAACTTACCCAGCATCTCCACCAAAATTCCACGTGGAAAATTAGGGAAGACAAACTTCAGGATGAGACAGCAATTTATTTGAGGCAAGAACAAACTATGAACGATAAACAAAAGATAAGGAATGAGGGAAGTTTACAGAGTAGCAAAATATAAACATAAAAAATGATACACTGTTAATACTAGTGTAAAATAATAAACGCATGTGTAAAATAATAAATACTTTGCTACATAGCCCCTTCCCTATGATAGCTGTGACCCACAGCTTGCGATTATTGTAGATACTAACATGGATCTGAGGTGCCTCTGCCAAGGATTCCATCGAAGTCTAGTACCTTTGCGTCATTTTTCTTGCGGCGTGAAGAGCGGCTTTGTCGTCGTATCGTCTATAGGGACACCGTCATCTTGGAGGGAAGACTTGGCTTTGACACGGCGGTGAAATCCTGGAGCCAGTCTCTGACAATGTAGATCACAGCACCCATGGCTTCTAGGGTCTTCTCGGCGATCTTCAGTTTGTCTTCCCTAACTTACCCAGCATCTCCACCAAAATGCCACGTGGAAAATTAGGGAAGACAAACTTCAGGATGACACAGCAATTTATTTGAGGCAAGCACAAACTATGAGTGATAAACAAAAGATAAGGAATGAGGGAAATTTACAGAGTAGTAAAATATAAACATAAAAAATGATACTCTTTTAATACTAGTGTAAAATTAAAATAATAAATACTTCGCTATATATATACAATATATTAAAGCAAGGAATTTACACATCCCCGAAAGCCGTTTTAATCATTATTTTATAGAAATTTCAAACAACTATATATTCATTGAACATTCATATACCTCTACTAATTTGATTTCTATAAGAAATTTGTGCCAATTCGGAGAGTAGAATATTTTATAAGTTTTTGGGAAACGAAATTCTTATCTTTTTAGCATTGTAGAATAATATATATATAGAAATTATTGTACGGTTTCATTATGTGATCTTTTAATATTTAATTGCCATAATATCTAGGCAGAGAATATACATATATACATATATATTTATTAAAAATAAGAGAAAAAATATATAAAACAGGTGTTGATATTAAAAATTTAAAATAATGCGTATCCTGAATGCTAACATGAGTATTTTTAGATGGCAGAGCGGATTTTTGTTCCACTAGATGACGCTATGTCATTTAATATGCTCGTATGAGAGGTCATGATAATGTATTTTTGTTTTTAATATTTTGTCAAGTAGCTCTACAATCCCAACTACAGGAAGCTCCATTGGCGGCTGTCAATCATCGCTGGACTCCGCTAGGAGGTGACCACATGTCCGAGGGGTTCTCGGAATCTTATCAACAGATAAGAAAAACGAGACGCCTCAGTGGCTAAACACGCTTCTGGTTCAAAATCACATTAATAGGTACCGCTCAGCAAGAGCAACCTAGTTCATGATAATTGAAACAGTGAATAATATATGTGAAGGTTATTCACATATTAAACAAATTCCAATGCGGGATCCAATCCCGGTTCATGACTGTCGGGAATCGAGCGTGTTACCCTCTCATCCACCGACTATGAACACGCTTGTTATCATTTTTCAAAATTTTATCTGGGGATACGTTTTTCTATTTATTTTTGACTCTCTCTCCCTATAAATACTTTGCTACATTGAATAAGTACTTTGCTTCAATATATATTATTTCCGTACTGTGTAATAAGCCAATTACCGTGCTGTAATAATGCAGCCCAGGGTAGATGTTTCTAGCAATGTAGTGGATGTGTCAATGAAATGGAAATATCTTTATTTACGGGGCTGCTAACCAGAATGGATGATACCTGAGCCCCGATGGACGCATAAAGCTGAATATATACATTGCACTAAATTAATACTAAGCAATAACGCGCCATCTATATTGTTGCACCAGGTTCCGGTTTTGCTAGACTCTTCAACCTTGATTCTCTCCTGTGCTGGGTCTTGTATCTTACCAGAGCGTGTTTCAACCATCCTACAAATTTATATAAGTGGAGATAACTCTACTTTAAGTAGCCTCCAGAACCCTTTATTTATTTCTCACATCAAAGAGAGCAGTGAAGTCACACAGTGCACCTAAATACAAATGATGATTCTATAATACATATATTCTGTTTATAATACATATATTCCGTTTAATAAAATAAATTAATATAAAATATAAATTTGAATTTAAAATATATGAAAAATAATATTACAAATTAAGATAAAATAGGTTTATTAGCCATGATGCAACAATATATATAAAATGAAAGGATTTAAAAGCATAAATGTTTCTTTATACACAATACAAACTTCTACTGTCCTTACTGCGATGAAAAAATATATTGGGAGGGCTTGGCTCATCAGTGATGAACCCTCCCAGCTGATGAGCCAAGCCCTCCCAACATATTATTTCATCGCAGTAAGGACAGTAGAAGTTTGTATTATGTATAAAAGAAACATTCGTGCTTTTAAATCCTTTCATTTTATATATATTGCACTGTTTGGGGGTCCTGGGGATGGGTAGCCAGGGGATCATCGCCGTGTCAAGTAAAGAAGAAGCACAGGCATTCAGTCTAAATGTTATTGTTGAGTTAGTTCCTTCCGCTGCAGCAATTCTAACAAATGGTCAGAGAAACACCGTGGAGGTGAAGGAAAGATTTTAAAAAAAGAAAAGAAAAGTTGGGTAAGAGAGTTTGATAGAGAACGACCGGTATTTATAAGGCGAAGGAAGTTTTCAGAAGATGATGGATTGATTGACTGAGGAGTGATTAGGTGCGAGCCGAATTTAAAAAGGAAGCCAGTTCCACTTGATTTATTTCGTAGCAAAAGATAATTTCCCGCTTTGGGGGCACTCCAAGTAGCCGTCCACAACACTACTTCTTCGACCTTGGCGACATGTTCTGAATAGTTCACAGTGTTGGAACAAATCTTGCTGATTGACAATTAAGTGGAGCATTAGACAATTGAGAATTTAAACACTTATATCGATTCTTCTAATTAATTGTTGAAAAATAACAAATTAAGATCAAATAAAGGATAATATATAATAAAGGATTAAATAAAGGGTAGATGAAATGTAGGGAATTATATATAGTTGTATATGTGTACACATTTCTTCAGTAAGGAAGACTTCCCCACCTTGAGAGAGTTCTCCTCCAGACAAGGTCTTCTTGGATATTCCTCAGTTCCACGCCGAGGAAGTATTTATAGATGATGTGTGTCTTGTCAGACACCAGGATGGTCAGGACATCATCATCCAGGCCTCGCCCGAAGAACCAGCCTTGCAGGTCAGGGGGCCGCTGGATGATAGTGATGGTCTCCCAGATGAGAGGCCTGATATAGTCGAGCACTAGAGAGGCAGCAAAAATCTATTAATATTTTGATACCGTAATGATTTTAAAAGTTTTATATTTTATTTCATGTTTCAGGGATGACGACTTTTTATAATGGAAGAATAGTAATAAGTACAGCTCCCCTTTCTCTCTCTTCTTTAACTCTTGCAGTCCATTGGTGGCGGAGTCTTTCTCGCAGAGGGCGCCACCAATGTCGACATTGTATATATTGTTACGTCGTACTCAGATGCTGTTCGTGTTCTTTGTCTAATCAGGATGGCACAAAGATACACGTGAGTTCGAAGGGATGCAGCTGAAGTTAGCGCTTTATTATGTATCATTAAACAGAAGGAATACAATGAGTTGAATTTGCCTTCTACCTCCTCGTCAGAAGGATCCTTGGCGCCGTTGATGTCACTCTTGTTAAACGTCCCGCTCCACACTCTACACGTACAACCTGGACTACATCGTCTTGTGGGATGATCCAATATCAGGCTCCGAAGTCAGGCTCTCCTGTCACCGTCTTGCAGAATCATCCACACGGTCACGTTCTCTGAGGCAACTCCCCACGTCTTCTCCTTGCCGCAGATGTGACCAGACTGCCCGTTGTCCTCTCCCCACACAGGAATGCCGTTTTTGGCGCCTCACACATGGCAGCTGGAGTCCACCCCTCTTTCCCCAACTTTACTCTGGAATCTTGGCCTTTTCTTCCATTTTACAATATATAAGCATAGGGCGCCTCTCCCGTCAAAATAAACATTTAAAAATAGACGCCATCTATTGACCGTCGCCGCAAACTAGCGGCCTCGGGTCGTTGACAAAACCACAACAACTCCAGCTTTGGAAAACAGAGAAGTGTCCGCCTGGAGACCATGGTTTGGGCTAATGGCCCTCTTCAGCCCAGAGCGGACTTTATTTCATGAGATCCACTGAAGATCCATTACGATCTGCCAAAGAGGTGTTTAGCTGGTAATGTGACTAGGCCAAATCTATGGCTATAATGACGTTTATTTTGACGGGAGAGGCGCTCATTGCTTTCATATATAAATATCTTCCCGGCAAAATTTACATATACATATATATATTAAAAACAAATTAAGCATATCCTGACCACTAGAACGAGCGTTTTCTAGATGGCAGAGCGCTATCTAGCGGAATAGAAATAACTAAACATTGATTTAACCTGTTTCCTGATATTTGGCCAATCTATTATCTTGATAAATCAAGAAAGGCCAACCACGAACATGTTTGGCTGTTGGCCCTCGCCAGCGTGGTACAGGCTACACCTCTACAACCAAAAATATTTTGGTCCCAGAGGCTTCTTAGGAAATAAAAAAAGGGTATTTAAGGCCAAAATTGTGTAAATACTCTAAACATGTGAAGACTATTTTTAAATAAATAAAAAATGTCAGAAGTTGATATTAAAAACAAATCAGACATATCCTGACTACTGACATGAGTGTTTTCTGATCTTTTTTTGGATAACAGGTTATACACCACTAAATAGTTTCTCTGATATTCCTCTGTTGCATTAGGATAAACATAGGATATTTTTAAAAGCACGAATGTTTCTTTTATACATAATACAAACTTCTACTGCCCTTACCACGATAAAAAAAATATATTGGGAGGGCTTGGCTCATCAGTGGTGAACCCTCCCGGCGCTTTCGCCAATTTAATCCACCAGACCGCTTCTCAGAGCTTTAATACTGTATTGGACGATTCTGCTTATATATGCAGTCTGGTGGATTAAATTGGCGAAACCGCTGGGAGGGTTCACCACTGATGAGTCAAGCCCTCCCAATATATTTTTTCATCGCAGTAAGGGCAGTAGAAGTTTGTATTATGTATAAAAGATACAATCGTGCTTTTAAATCCTTTCGTTTTATAGGATCTTTTTGTATGGAACGACCATTTCGCATAAGTTGACCACCTGTCTCAGAAGATCTACACTTCATTCTAAGTTATAATAATGACGAGAAACACTGATCACTCTTGCTAACGACAATTTAAACGACTATTTTCTTATTTTCATTCGATCTTTACGAAATCTGTTTATCGTAAAGATAAAGGCTACCTGGCCGGCATTCATATTTCTTGAAAATAAAGATACTTCGGCCAGTAAATATTTTTATTACCTTGACGTTTCGACAAATATCTTTTGTCCTCGTCAGGAGCGAACAAAAATTAAAACATTTGGCAAAGCGTTAAACATTATTTTTAACGCTTTGCCAAATGTTTAAAATTTTGTTCGCTCCTGAGTAGGACAAAATATTTTTGTCGAAACGTCGAGATAATAAAAAATATTTACTGGCCGAAGTATCTTTATTTTCAAGAAATATGTTCAGAACGCTTTTCAACTTTTATTAGACTAGGAAGCCTCAATAACTTTACTTTGGTCAACCTTGAATTCTCTAGAGCAAGCATGTCAAACTCGCAGCCCGCGGGCCTCATGCGGCCCACAACGAATACATTTGCGGCCCACCAGACAATATATTTTAATAAAAATAAAATTAATAAAAATTTGTAGCCTAATATTTAAAAATTGTAATTATACATAATTTATTTATTAATAACGAACCACTGGTCGCCATACATAAGTCGTAAGTTTTGATAATATTATATCTTCATACATAACGTATGTACATAGCCATAAGTATTGTGTGCCTTAAAGTTTAAAGAAAATATTCTTTCGGAATACTAGAAAATTCTTTTTTTAAAGTTACGTTCAATAATTTGTGCAGTTATTCTGTGTCTGGTAAGTTAAAAAATATTAATAAAAAAATATATTAATTAAAACGTTTTATTATTTTGTGTTAGCGATTACAATTTTTTTTTCAGACCTTTGTATTCAATATGTCTTCATCAAAACAAAGTGGCAGTAAAACTAAACGAAAAATTACTGACGAACATAGGAATTTTCAAGAAAAGTGGGAATTAGAGTATTTTTGCTCTGAAGTAAAAGATAAAATCATCTGCTTGATATGTAATGATGCTATTAGTGTACCAAAATAATATAACATTAAACGTCATTATGAACAACATAAATCAAATATGATACCTACGAAGGTTTAATGAGACAATAAAAGTTAAAAGAGTTCAAGTTGGGAATGAAAAAACAACAGTTTATGTTTACTAAAGTATCACAAGAGAGTGAAGCGACGGTGCATGCAAGCTACGTTTTATCGGAGATGATAGCTAAACACTCAAAACCTTTTACTGAAGGTGATTTCATCAAGGAATGTTTAATTAAAGCTGCAGAAATTGTTTGTCCTGGAAATGTGAAGACGTTTCAAGCAATATATTTGTCTCGAAATACCGTTGTGGAAAGAGTTACTGATATGGTCAGAAATTTAAATGATCAGATAAAAAAAATCATCTTGTTTCGAAGCATTTTCCATTGCCTGTGATGAGAGTACGGACATTGAAGGCGTAGCTCAGTTAGCTGTTTTTTTTTCGAGCTTGCGACACGGATTTAAACATTTTTGAGGAATTATTGGAACTAGTACCGATGCATGGCACTACTACAGGAGAAGATATATTTAATTGCGTTTATGATCTTCTGCAAAAATACAATTTACCAAATCAAAATTGACTTCTGTAGCAACAGATGGAGCTCCTTCAATGACTGGAAAAACCAACGGTTTCGTAGCATTACTGCGAAAAAAACTAAGTCAAATTTCTGATGGTTCCAATATTCATCATACGCATTGCATTATACATCAGGAAGTATTATGTACGAAGGTAATAAAAATGGAAAATGTGTTGACACCTATCAAAATATTCATCAATTTCATAAGATCTCGAGGTTTAAATCAGCGACAGTTCTCTCTGTTCTTAACTGAATTAGAAAGCGAATATTCAGGTTTATCATACTTTACCGAGGTACGTTGGCTATCATGCTCCAAGGTTCTCAAACAATTTTGGGACTTGAAAGAAGAAATATGTCAGTTTTTAATAACCAAGAATCAAGACATCACTTTGTTTTCTGATCAAGTATGGTTGAAAGATTTTTCCTTCATGGTTGACGTAACAAAACACTTTTTGGATTTAAATTTGAAACTGCAAGGAAAGGATCAGATCATTACCAACATGTGTGACCAAGTTAATGCATTCAAATTTAAGCTAGTTCTTTGGGAAAAGCAGTTAAAAAACGAAGATTTAATGCACTTTCCGACATGCAACATGTACAAATCAAGTTTAGGTGAAACTGCATCGTATCAAAAATATGCGGAAAAATTTTAAGTCTTAGAAATGAATTTGAAACAAGATTTTCTGATTTCAAATCTTTGGAAGGCAAGTTTACTTTGTTTTCTTCGATTTTCTCGATAAATATAGAATCAGTACCTAATCATATGCAAATGGAGGTAATAGATATCCAGTGCGATTCAGATTTAAAGGCAAAATTCATTGAAGTTGGCGTTTCTGAATTTTCCAAAATTTGCCAGCCAGATTTGAAAACACTCGAAAATTAGCATATGAAATTATGTCCATGTTTGGAAGTACTTATCGGTGCGAGCAGTTATTTTCACTTATGAAAGGAAATAAGTCTCCAATCAGATCGAGAATTACTGACGTTCACCTTGGGTCAGTTTTAAAATTAATCACTGCGAACAAGATTTCCCCCGAAGTAGGAAAGATGGTAGCAGAAAAGAGATGCCAAATATCAGGGAGAAAATATTAACTTTACTTTCTTTTTTCTTATTAGTATTTTTTAAAATAAACCTACATAAATGTTACTATAAAAATTTAATTACCTGTTTTCTTTTTTTTTTGCGGCCCACATAATCTCATTACTTTTCTATTTGGCCTGTGTAAGGATTTGAGTTTGACATGCTTGCTCTAGAGACTACTCAAGCAGTTTTGTTCCTGTTGTTGATCGTTGCTGAGCTTTGTTGGTCTCTTACCGACTCTTGAAGGTTGATGCCGCCAGAAAGGACAGCCACCTGTGCGTATTGCGTTCAGGATTACCTCTTGCGCTGAAATCTTCCGAGCAGATTCTTCAAAGCCGCGAGAAATAAAACTTATAAAATAAAATTATATCTTAAAAAAATTATTAAATATAGTTTAAAGTCACACAGAATATATATATAAGATATTAATCTATTAATTTCATTAAATGATTAATCAAACAAAAATAAATTATAAATGAGACATATCTTGAATCTAATTAAATTATAAATTTATATTGAATAACTAGCATATTTTCATTTTAAAATATTCCTTAATATATATATAATATAAAAAAGAGATTTTCTGCTTGAATTTAGAATTGTTGTGATTATCTTGAGGATTAAGCTCTGGCGGTGCAGTCGTGAAAAAGTAACGATAATTATTTACCTTTCAAGCAGATTTTTATTTTGAATCACTTGAAGTAAAAATATACATAAAATTATTTATCACAGTAATATAGAATTTATAAAATGAATTCTATAATCGTGAATAAAAGATAGGTAGGGTGTTAAATATACATTATTTACAACAATAATAATTAAAAGTGGTATGTTTTTGAATCTATGGTCAAATATGTAAAACAGTCAATGAATGAAAATAAAATATATGTTTAAAAAATATATATATATTTGTATCTTAGATTATATAATATATATATATTTAAATCTGTAAATTGATTTTTTTCGAATACACACAATACTTTACAATTTGATTTCATTTAACTAAATTTGCATACCAACCCTTTGTACATATATCAATTGTGTTGATATATATATTTTTTATCTTCTCATCTAACTAACTTGCATATTAATTCTGTACATATTTAAATATCTTTATTTCTTTCAAAATATTTTGTTCATCTTTAAAGTGCAAGTATCCCTAGGGGGGCATAGCGCTCTAAGTCGAAATAAAGAATATTGAATATAACCGAATTAAAAGGAACAGTTTGATGTCAGTCTTCATTTAAAAATCACCCCATCTATAAAAATACTTGATATCTCAAGAGATCTACGAGAAGAAAAGTTATGTTCAAGGATAGAGAAACAAAGCCAATGTTTCATTCCAACAAGCTGGAATGTTCTAATCACTTCAAGATAAAAAGTCCGGTCGGACCTGTGGATCTCATCAAGGACTTTATCGGACGGGAAGATTTTAAAGAATATCAGACGAACCAATAACGGTGGTGAACGGAAATCTGCTGAAATCGCTTCCGAAGACAAACATTTATCTTAGAGCAGCCGAATTCCATTAACTCAACTGAAATAGTTGGTTATCAAGAGAAACTTTGTTTAACCACCTTTCTTTCTTTAAACCCCTAAGTCCAAAACGATTTCTATCAACACCGAAAATTGATATTAAATCTGTCGATGACAAAAAAATAACAAACATGATGTTTTTTTTTTAAACGTTGGCGGCAAAGAGGCGATATTTAATGGATATTTGGCCACATGCATTTTAATTGGGAATTCCCATGTTTGTATAATTAGCTAATTTAATGAACACATTTATTTTTGTGTTTTGGTGATTCTCACTAATTAGATGAAAATGGGATTTGTTTATTAATTGTCTTCAGTTCTAATGTTGTGTTGTTTTATCTAAAACAAGCAATTTTTAGGAATTTATAGAAAATATATTAGCTTAATGATTTTTGAATAGAACTCTATTGTGTTTGAGTTATAAATATTCTTTGATATATACACAATGTAGATATAATTGTTCTTGTAGTGTCCGTATGCATATGTGTTTAGTTCTTTTTCTAATGAAAATGTTTTCATTTATATGTGTTGACAAAGGTAAAAGTGTCTCTACTGGTTACAAGTTAAAGAAATCGGATCAAATATTGGTCATAACTTAAGAAAAAGGCATCTCCTTATCGTGCAACTGAATGTTGCTGATGACTTGCGCAATCTATCGGAATAAATACAAACTATTTATTTATTTTTAATTATTCCAGAAGAAATATTTCAGCAATTTAATTATTTCAGATAAGGAGATACCTTTTTCTTAATTTATGAACCTTATCTGAGTACAATGTCACATTTGTACTATTTTTGTACACATTGTTTCGCGGTCTCACGCAATTCTGGCCCTAACTACCCGTTTCATGATTTTTCAGGATGTCTGAATGATCAGTTTTTTGGTCGTTGAGGTACAGCTTACACCACGCTGATGAGGGCCAACAGCCCGAAACACGTCTGTGGTTATATTTTCTTGATGAATCAAGAATAGGTATTTGGCCAATTCTGGAATAATTAAAAATCAACGAGAATAGTTTATATTTTTTCCGATAGATGGCGCAAGCCATCAGATACTTTCAGTTGCACGATATAAAGATGCCTTTTTCATAATTTATGAACTTTATCCCAGTACAATGTCACATTTGTACTATTTTTCACATTGGTAATGATATTTAAATATATATGGGATTTTTTGATTATTGAAATAATTCACCAAAAAAAAAAAAAGATATGAAAAAGTTCTCAAAAATTCATTTAGTACTTTAACAAATGCAAGAAGATAATTTGTTAAAAATACAATATTTCTCATTTGCTTAAAATTCTTATATTAGATATAGATGAATTTATCTTCATGAGATGCATTAAAAAGTTTGACGTAAATAGAAAAATATATGTCTCCAATTATATAGGTGAAGAGCTGTATAAATGTTTATCTAGTCAAAATAATTTTGCAAGCGTGTTCTGAGGCAATATTTGTAGTTAATCGATTCGTTTACCTAGATTTCTTTGGGTTTGTAAGGAGGGTTTCCACATTTTATAAATATAGTATCAAGGAATATTGACCTGGATTTTTAATAATCATAAGATGTGGTTATTTTAATAATTAAAGTTAGAATGAATTTTGTTTTAGGAATTTCAGGTGAAATCTCATTATTGAGACAAAAGATGTGCGTGTTGTGAAACCCAAAGAGACTCTATTACTTAATTAGAATACACACACACCCACACAAAGCTTCATTAAGACCACCGGTCTTATACAGATTCACCACAGGAAGAATTAATAGATGAAGCTCCGGTACTCCAGGCAGCGCAGCACCCAACAACAGCCTCCTGGTCCAGCTTAATTAGACTATCTGATATTAGTGTTCCCACACAAACCTTCTAGTGTATTTGAAACAAAGGCGATAAAAACGTGGTGATTTTCTTTTAATGGTGAAACACAAGCTTTCAGGCAAGAATGCCCTTCCTCAGGTTACAACTGGGCAAGAAACAAAAGTGCCAATTTTATAAGCGGAAAAAAAAAAGAGAAATTTACATGTTATGAAAAAGTAAGGGAAATTTACATGCTATGAAAAAAAGGTAAAAAGCAAGGGATTTACATATTTACAGGTGAATGGAGAATAAAAAAAAGTATATTATCTAGTATATTATCAAAAGTATGAAATCGTGAGACAATGATTTTCTTGTAAAGTTTTGTTTATCCATGAAACTCTTCGCGCTTCGTGGTTTTATACTTTTGATACTATACTGCTCCAGATTATTATCAAACTTATAACCTTATAGTATGTTGGGCTGTTCTGTTTTGGACATCGCACTGCCCCATACGTCCTCCACCAGCTTGTGAGAATGCTCGTGCAACCTAACAAACTTTGGTGACTCGCTCGTGCTATGGCCTGACATATATTCCATCCAATATCCAGGCTCATATCAGTAATCAATCGGTATCTACCAGGTGTTCAACTTGACTCTTGTCTGAATTCGACCCACATCCTGGAATCGACGAATAGTCACTCCAGTCTAAAAGTACCATTACTCGAAATACTTCTTCTAATGACGCCAAGCCTATATCACCTGGTTTGAAGAAGTGTATACATTTTCTTTCGTCATCTTTCAATCCTACCAATGAGGATTTGGACAAAGACCGGACTCCTAAATTAGGGCTTTGACTAGACAGTTTTACAGAGCATGTACACATGACCACGTACTCTTTGTGTATTCCATACCATCCGCAGCTCTTATTCAGGCGATAGTACCTTTTCGACCTCTCTAACATTGTGTCAAGTTTTACATATCCGTGGGTTTTCATAGCAGAAAATCTCTGAAGAAATAGCTTGATATGACCGATGGGGATTATAGGATTGCGGCCACTGGCAGTCTCTGAACTCAGCAGACATGCTGATTGCATTTTTTGCTGACAGCGACTATTCACATATTGGGGCGGCATACTCTCCTTTGACCATCTTCGTACGTTATCTATAACTGTCTGAACATGGAGACCTAACTCTATTCCACCGTCTCACTGACTTCGATAATTAATTACAGTGAATGGTCGTAATATGGTCACATTTGCTTCTTAAACATCCTCCTGCATAATCTGGAGTCGCCTGATCATCGGCATTTTATCTTATTCAGTCCTTCCATTGACTGCCAGCCTTAATCACAGTAACTGCTCGTTATAGGGATGCATTTTATTCTTAAACTTCCTCCTGCATGATTTGGAGCCGACTGATCAATCGTAATCTTATCTTGCTCAGTCGTTCCACTGACTACCATCCTTTATGACAGTAACTGCTTGTGATAGGGCCACATTTGCTTCTTAAACGTCCTCGTGCATAATATGAAGCTACCTGGTCATCGGCATTTTACCTTATTCAGTCGACTCACTGACTTCTAGCCTTAATGATAGTGACTGCTTGTGAAAGGGCAACATTTATTTCTATAAATGTCCTTATGCGCAAATCGTAGCAACCCGAAAACCGGCCATTCTTACCTATTTGAGCATTCCTTCTAACTGTCTATCTTATAGGCATTCACATTGCACGATAGGGTCGTTTAGGCTTTTGTAAGTTTCCCTTTGAGTATGTCGTCACTATCCAAATTATCGGCCCATCGGGTCTCTACAAAGATAAGTATAATAATTTAAGACATGCGAGGATGTGTTTCTTAAAGGTTTTAATATGGGCGAGCTTTCGGGTTGAAGACTGCCTTTCTGCCTTACTACAAGAGAATAAGGTGGCTCGAGGCACAGAGGAAGAAAGGAGCCTGAGGTGTCAATTGTTTTTATTTCCAATAATACTTGAAACACAGCAGAGACATGTGTAAAATAAACGAATAAAATTTATCTCTCTGCCATACTGGCAGCTTCCACGCACAACTTATCGTGGCTGATGTACATTTAAACTGCCTTTTTTAAATTTCAATGTTTAGAATTATAATTTATCAATTTATTCAGGCCTTCTGGGTCTATGGGAATACATAAATTATGTCCATATGCACTTAAAACTCCAGTAACAATCATAACTATATATTTTATTTAAAAAATTAGGTTATCTTTTGTTCGTACTTTGTATTTTCTCATCGTAGTAAGGACAGTAGAAGGTTTGATTTATTTGAATTTTTAAAAAATGATTTATGGATTTATTATTCACACTATATTGAATACCATTTCTATGATTCCACCTTTCATTTTAGCATATATAAGCAGAATCGTCCAATACAGTATTAGAGTTCTAAGAAGCGGTCCAGTAGATTAAATTGGATAAACTGCTGGGAGGGCTTGCCATTAATAAGCCATGCCCTCCCAATATGTTTTCATCTCAGCAAGGGCAGTAGAAGTTTATTTTATGTTTAAAATAAACATTTGTACTTTGATTATTCCATTTAATTCATATTTACAACACACGCAATAAATTCATATTTGCGGACGTCTCAAACTCACAACTATCGAAATAATCAACATACATTTTTCCCAATTAAATTTGCTATCTTTCTTTTAATGGAAGAAATGAAAGCATTTAAGCATAAATGTTTCTTTTAAATATAAAACAAACTTCTACTGTTTTTACTGCAATGAAAAAATATATTGGGAGGGCTTGGCTCATCAAGTAGTGGTGTCACTAATTTAATCTACCAGACTGCTTTTTAGAGCTCTAATACTGTATTGGACGATTCTACTAATATATTCTGCAATGAAAGGTGGACTCTTAGAATTGGTATTCAAGAAAGCTATGGACATAAAGTTTTAGGGGAAACAGTAGAATTATATATAAATATTTGCATTGAGCAATGCTTTATGCAAACAATAAGGACCCGATGGTGGTGCAGAATGATAAGATGCTTGTACCTTATATCCACAGAAGGTTCCAAATGTTTCGTTAGTTTCTTTAGCAATACAACATGCGATGTGTGTTACACGCAGATGTTATATATATTCGACATTTGAAAATTATCTCGCATGTGTTTCTTTTGAACGAAAATTCAAAATTTATTTTAAGGAGAAATAACGATTATTTCTAACCTTAGGGGTGAGATATGAAAGGATGAATTATGAAGAGTAATGATAAACGGAAAAATAAAAGTATTTTCGTTCAAAAGAAACACATGCGGGATAATTTTCAAATATCATTTTACAATCAAAAGCCGCATTATATTGTATTATAAATTACTTTATGTATTATTTACGAACGGAAAAATATTTCCAGCGTAGCCTTGTGGACATGGCATCTGCCCGGTAAGCGGAACACTGTGGGCTCGATTCCCATCCCTGGACACTTTTATTTTCCGTTTATCATTACTCTTCACAATTTATTCTTTCATACTTCATCCCTAAGGTTAGAAATAATCGTTATTTCTCCTTAAAATGAATTTTGAATTTTCGTACAGAAGAAACATGCGGGATAATTTTCAAATGTCGTTTTACAATCAAAAGCTGCATTATTTTATATTCTATTATATATATATAAATTAAAAATAAAGAAAGCCTATCCTGACCAAGAGAACATGTGCTTTTTAGATGGCAGAGCGTCAATCTATTGTTTTTCATATATATACACTGGTCCGCAAAATTAAAGGAACAACATATTTTTTCATTTATCTCAAATTTTATTGAACATTTATTAAAGAAATTTTATACACAAATTTATTATTCCATTATTGATTAGAATACCCGAAATCAAAGAATTGTAACACGTATTTCATGCAAATTAGCCAGTCAAACAATGATCTTCTTGAAGTCAGTGTATAAATATTTTGGAAATTGTTGTTAATATGGGGTGTGATCGCCTTTAACTGATAGACAGGCTCTACATCGGCGACCCATACTAAGAATTAAGGAGTTTATCAGCTCCTGTGGAATCAACGCCCACTCTTTTTTAAAAATGGGTTTCTAGCTCATGAGTGTTTCTAGGAGGGGGTTGGAGGGATGAGATCGTCCTAAATTGTTCTATACATGCTCAATGGGATTTAGGTCTGGAGATCGAGCTGGTCAATTCATCCGAGCAATTGCATGGTTTTGGAGAAAAGTGTCGACCACATCAGCCCTATGTGGACGGGCATTATCATTTATTAGAAGAAAGTTTTCCCCCATTTCAACTGATACAATACGCAGAAGGCTTCACATGAAGGGCCTCTATACTCGACGACTCATAATTTGTGTGCCGTTGACACCACCTCAAAAGAGAGCAAGGGAACTTTGGCGCAGACAACATGTGGCCTGGAATCCTGATGAATGGAGACGTGTAATGTTCACTGATGAGTCCAGATTCTCTAAACAGCTATTATCGTCGTGTCTTTGTCTGGAGAGAGGTAGGAACCAGAAATAATCCCCGAGATATGGTTGAAAGCTATCCCTACAGAAGCCAATGTTTTATGGTCTGGGCTGGAATCTTCTTGGGCGGTCGCACAGCACTCCATATTTTTCAGCAAGGAACCCTGACTGGACAGAGGTATCGGGACGAGATCTTGGCAGCATATGTGATTCCTCAAGCATTGGAAATGGGAGAAAACTTTCTTCTAATGGATGATAATGCCCGTCCACATAGGGCTGGTGTGGTCGATACTTTTCTCCAAAACCATGCAATTGTTCGGATGAATTGGCCAGCTCGATCTCCAGACCTAAATCCCATTGAGCATGTATGGGACAACCTATGCACTGACTGGAAGAAGATCATTGCTTGACCGGCTAATTTGCATAAAATACGTGTTAGAATTCTTTGATTTCGGGTATTCTAATCAATAATGGAATAATTAACTAGTGTATAAAATTTCATTGATAAATGTTCAATAATATTTGAGATAAATGAGAAAAATATTTTGTTCCTTTAATTTTGAGGACAAGTGTATATATATAATATTGTTTCAAATGTGATCCTGCCGACGTATGGATGAACTGGCAGTCGTGTACGTGAGGCGAGTGTTGATGTTCTTCCCACACGCGGACAACAAGAAGCAGAGGCAGCGCTAGATGTTAGCACAGAGAGTGATCGGGGACAGCCCACGGGACAGAGGTAGAGGCCATAATACAAACTTGGATGCTTATCACCGAGAAATGGAGAGAAAGCGTGTAAGAGACAGAAGCCGCCTGTCGATGGCCACACCTTAGAACATCTGCTGACCCCTTACCAAAACCTGTCCTGTTTACAGGGGTCGTCTATAAAAATGTCCCTCGAGACCCCACATGGGCTGGGCGTTGCCTTTTTCCTCCCCTCTGTCCATGTCACCAGCTGACCGAACACTCTTTGGATCTTTATTTTGACGTCACCATTTTTAGTTTTAAATACAAATAGGGGGTTAAAATACAAATAATTTATATACAAAATATGGGGTGGTAGTAAATAGAAACAGTGTACATTTCAATAGAAGGGTAGGATATTATAAGGTATCGGCTCTAACTAATTGGAAGATATGTGACATATACTAAAAGTGTCATTATTATACAGTTTAAAATATACGATAGTATGTGCCCCCTGTGATGAAGGTTTGGTTGGGGGAAATGAAATAACATGAATGATGACCTAACAAACCTATTATAGAATCAAAAGAAATAATTTGGGCACAAATTAGTTGATATTATTACAAATATAGGAGTATAAAATAGGACAATAATATAATGATGACGTTTCAATAAGATATATAATATGATAAAAGAAAAATACATAAGAATAAATGATAAAATTGAGAGAATATGCAAGATAAAATTAGAAATGCCGTAGAAGTAATTTACTTATAGAAAAAAAAATTGAGAACCTATTGAATGAAAAATAACAAAAAAATGCAATTATCTATTAAGTTGAACTAAGATTATAAGTTGAGGCAGAGGGTTGTTGAGGGTATATGGGATGTCTGAGTATGTTCCTGCAAAGAAATAGCTTAATGAGTTCTGCAATGCAGTACGAACTTGTGTTAGTGAGGTACTGTTTTCATTAACAGAACGTTCAAGATGTTCCGTCTGCATTATTAGTTCAGACTGGCAGAAGGAGGTATGTAGGTTGAAGAATGTGGAAAGGGAAAGATAAACGCAAGAGATGTACTGCTGCCAATAATGATGGTACCCGGCTTGTATGATGAAAAAAATGATAGAATGATAAAAATGATGAACAGGGTAAAAAACTAATCTAGCTGGGTATCCTGAGATCACTTTTGGGAACGATATAGCGTGAGGCGAGTGTTGATGTTCTTCCCACACGCGGACAACAAGAAGCAGAGGCAGCGCTAGATGTTAGCACAGAGAGTGATCGGGGACAGCCCACGGGACAGAGGTAGAGGCCATGACACAAACTTGGATGTTTATCACCGAGAAATGGAGAGAAAGCGTGCAAGAGACAGGAGCCACACATGGGCAGGGCGTTGCCTTTTTCCTCCCCTCTGTCCCTGCCACCAGCTGACCGAACACTCTTTGGATCTTTATTTTGACGTCACCATTTTCAGTTTTAAATTCAAATAGGGGGTTAAAATACAAATAATTTATATACAAAATATGAGGTGGTAGTAAATATAAATAGTTTACATCAATAGAAGGGTAGGATATTTTAAGGTGTCGGCTCTGACTAATTGGAAGATATGTGACATATACTAAAAAAAGATTGAATAAATATACGGATAAAAACCTTACTAAACACTAATTCATGGCGAAACAAAAAGCTCTTTCAATTAACTTGGTTAATCTACTTGGCCAAATTTATTTTACCCGAATAACCTTATTACACCGGGGTATTAAATGGACCACTAATTGTGTTACTCACCTATATACATACCTCCAATGTATGTATATATGCCTATACACCATGTTCTATGTGATATTCGGATACTACATATTCATTTATGTTTAGAATGTATATACTGAGTTTAATTTGAAAATATTAATTAATTTTCATTATATAATTCTGAAGTGTAAATTCAGATAGCGACAAAGTTTGAATATATACACGGGATATCTTATTTATGTTTCGAATGTATTTACTAGTTTTAATTTGAAAATCTTAATTAATTATCATTATACCATATAAAGTGTAAATTTATATGACGTGAAAAGATTGTAATATTTATCTGATTTGAATATAATGATTTTTGAGAATTTTAAAATGTTAAATGAAAAAAAAAAACTACAAATATATATCAACAGCCTATGAAATTCCATATTTTTGTGAATTTTATAAAATTATTAATGTTCGTGTATGTGGGATAAGTATTTTAAAATCACACTTTGACTTCATGATTTGTTGTAAAGAAAGCTTTCAATATTAATTAATATATTTCCCAGAGAACGCGCGACGCGTCAAATTGACACACATTTATACAAGCTAAAATTAGAAGGTACAAGAATAAGACTTCTATCAAATCTCAGTTTCATATATAGGTACTTCCTCGGTGCGAAACTGAGGAGTGTACAAGAAGACCCCCTCCTTGTCTGGAGGAGGACTCTCTCAAGGTGGGGAAGCCTTCCTTGCTGAAGACATTTGTATATATATTACCCTACACTTTATATGCCCTTTTACTCTTTTATTTTTTCTCCTTTGTAAAATTTGATTGAAAGAATCAATAAAATTGTTTAAATTGTCTATTGTCTAATCTCAGTTTCAGATACGTAAATTCAGTTTTTCGCGATTCCAAAATGTTCTCTTGTAATGATGATAGCGAACCACTGAGAGTAAGGCAGGCGCCAATTAGTTCCCGCATTCTCCACAAGGAGGAGCTCTAATCTGTCTAGAATGGCGCCAGTTAGTTCCTACCTCCACCACCAGAGGGTACCCTAGTATGCCTATAACGGTCCACTTGTATTACTTTTATTATATTACAAAATATCATCTTCAATTCCTATTATCCTTCGTGTTTTTTCTCCTATAGAAATCTAGAGCCTGATATAAAGAATTATTTTTTTTAAGAGAGAGAGAGAGTATTAAATAATATATATATATTGATTATATCATATATATCATATTATATAATGACATTAATTATATAGCAAATATTTTTTAAGAAACTGATAATTTATATTATGCTTATTGTACATATTGCCAGACACTTCTTTCTTTTGTACACAGTTCTTTTTTCTCTCTTTCTCTTTGTTAATATCATATGACTATTCTATTCAAGGCCTAAAATTATTGTATATAAATGTATATACAAATGTAAAGACATACATGTATGACAGCGCAAGTGTCCCTAGGGGAACATAGAGCTTTGAGAATTGAAATAAAATAAAATAAATAAATAAATAAAATTAATGATATTGAGAAAGGCAAAAGAAATAATACTTTTTTTTTTAATTTCTCGCAAGGGTGGATGCGATATATAGAAATTCTATATAAAGTATTAAGATTGATTTAAATAAATTTAAAATATTTTCAGAGTTTCTTTATTAAGGTATCGGGAGGCAAGCTCTCGCGCGGTCGCTCTTCATCAGGCCACTGGCTCCGTAAAGGCGTGCAACAGATACAATAGAGATTCAGATATACAGAGAAAGCTTACCTTCCAATACTTTAATAAAGAATCTCTGAGAATATTTTAAATTTATTTAACTCAATCATAATATTATTTGCATCAATATTTCAAGTATAAAGTATTAAGATTACAAACGGAGAGGAATCGACAGATTTTATTTCTAAGGAGAGACCAATGAAAAAACGACCTTTGGTCTTTTCTTAGAAGTTATTAAGATGCTTAAAATATCCCATATTGTAAGGTTTTTTTTTTAACTTTGAAATTAATATTGGTTTCACAAAGGTAAATTTACATTAACCTAAACAAGAGAAAGGTAAAATCAAAGATGTTCTGTATAGTAGTCATTGAGGGATAAGTCTTTTACAGAAACAAGGGATGTGTCTATTCAGAGAGAAGAGCTTTCAAGTCGACCGCTTCCATCACAAAGCCGCATCCAATCTTCAATCAACAAAAATAAAAAACAACAATCACAGAATATGCAAATGAATTCGAAGTAATTGTAAGTCTGTGATTAATAGTTTTTAAACGAATTAATGAATTCTTCGGAAGCTAAATGAATTGGAATTTATTAATTGGATGGAACTAAAAAAATATCAATCTGTTTCCATTAACTCTTAGAAGTTTAGTTCCCAATGGGTTCATGGCTTTCCAGTACTCGACATCCTGAAATAGTAGTGATTCTTGCCATGTTTAGAGGCTCAAAGAGATTATAAATAGTAAAAATACCAAAATTAAAATATTTAATAGAAACTTATACCTGGGGTGAAGCCTGATATTTTTGCTTCGAAACTCTTTAATTTTCTTTTTTTTCATTTTAAATTGATTTTTATCGATTTATTCATATCAATACAATAATTATAACTCATTTAGAGTACTCATGTTAGAGTTGGCAGCAAAAGCATCTGCTTCCATGTTAGGAACGGCCTCAAACTACAGGCAAAGTCAGACTTTCTAAAAGTGGGCCTGGATCCACACATACATAACACAAGCTAGAAAACTCAGCAGGAGTAAAATCGAGGCCCCCAAGAAATAAACTATAACTTTTCTGGAGCATAGAACGCCAACTACCGGGAGAGTCCAGCTCACTACTATGGAATAGTGCTGAGCGCTTTTACTTGTGTCCTGTTTTGATTGCTGAGTTGAACCAGTTAACCAGGAAGTTAAAGGCTTAGGTTGAGTCTGGAAGGCTGGGCCATAGATCTAGGATTGAGGTGGATCAGTCCAAACAGGATAACTTGAAGAGAAAATGCTATTAATCTCTTACTCTTCAGGAAGAGCTCGTTCAAAACTGTCAAGAATCGATATTTCATGAACTCACGGAATTCGTGTAATCACAAAAGAATATAAAACAACAACAAAACAATAATTAACTATCATTTAAAGGTGTATATAGCAAAGAATTGAGACCATCTTGAAAACCCCCTCAAAGAATCACAAACATACGTCTCTGCAGAATTACCTCGAGATTACAGTCGAGAAGACCGACTAAATTAAAGTCTTAAGCGGCGATGAGAAAAAAAAAAGGGCGTGGATCTTAGCTGAGAGAAACTTCCCGTTTTCTAAATCACATTGAGGTCTAATTGAATAATCTTAGGTAATTTGCATTTCCTTCCAATCTAATATTTGACCGAATCAATTCTCTCCTATTGGGGAACGTAATTTGGTGGACCTTTTGTCGCGCGCGCAAACTCTCTTCCTTCGATATATTAATTATTTAATTCCAGAAGACTTCTTTAATATATTCTAGTGCACACAGAGCCCGCAATGAATATTCTATAGTGGCTAATATGAGGCTGGCTGTATATGTAATATATTCTATATGTATATAAGGTATCTCTCTATACTAACCATTCTATTACCGATATCTACATTCATGGAAAAAAACTTAAGAAAGTAGAATGCTTTTTATGTCATTGATCGTCTGTTTTATTTCGTTTTTGAAGGGAAAAGAGGCAATTTTATTCACAATTAGTTATCTCGTGATTTTTCAATAAAGGTCACTGTGTATAAAATGTCTGAATTCAGATATACATGCTGAAAGGTACAAATTCCTTAAGTTTTGTCCATAAGTATTCCTCTCCAAAAGAAGCTGGTGGCGTGGAGGTTGTCGATGGTAAGCGATCAAAACCTTTGATCGAATACCTGATTTATTATTTTAAGAAATAGACAACTTCAATGGCCTCCTGTATAAAATGTCTGAATTCAGATGTATATGCTAAAAGGTACAACTTCCTTAAGTTTTGTCCATGAGTGTATACCGCTCCAAAAGAAATTGACTAATTAAATTCTCTCGATAGTAAGCGATCAAAACCTTTGATTGAATACCTGATTTATTATTTTTTAAATTAAACAGCTACCATGGCCTCCTATATTTACACAAGAGCAACCCACCAGTTGGTGTACGTAACCAAACATAGCTATGGCATCTAAATGCTAAGTCGAATTGCTTTCTACATTTAAATACATTTAGGTAATAAAAACATATGATGAAAGATTTTTCGCAATAATTTGAAAAGAAAGGATAGAGAGACGCATGGGTGGCCGGGGTTCAGCGATAAATCTCGACCCGAGCGCATACAACATCTTGACAGAGATTTGGACGAATTCTATCTAAATAGTAAGAGATTAATAGCATTTTCTCCTCAAGTTATCCTGCTTGGACTGACCCATCTCAATCCTACATCTATGGCCAGCCTTCCAGACTCAACCTAAGAATGGAACTTTCTGGTCAACTGGTTGAACTCAGCAATCAAAACAGAACGCGAGTAAAAGCGCTCAACACTAGTCTATATTAGGGGTTGGACGCCTTGGGTAGTTGGCGTTCTGCGCTCTAGGAACCTGGATTATAAATATCTCTCTCCTCAAGTATAGATTATTTCTTGAGGACCTTGTTTTTACTCCTGCTGAGTTGTCCAGCTGTGTGTTGGGTGTGTTTGTTGTTGTGTTGTTGTTTGTGTTGTGTATTGTTGTGTGTGTGGACATGGAAATTCAATCTCACTCTGTCTAAGAAAGAGTGGTCAAAAGACCTATCGCTTGTCTACCGCTAATGGTCTTGCTTCTTCACAAGACATATCATCCGGGAGGTCTTCACCATCATCAAGCGGTCCCCTGACCTTCAGGGCTGGATTTCCGAACGTGGCCTGGATTATGATGCCCTGGCCATCCTGGTGTCTGCAAGACACGCATTTACAGGTATTTCCTCGGTGGGAACTAGGAAGTTTCCAAGATGACCTTGTCTGGAGAAGGACACTTTCAAGGTGGCGGAGCTTCAATCGATGAATAAAGATATAAATATTGTGTTTTGACTATTGACTAGGAGTCAATAAAGATATTTTAGCATGTCTAAGAAGGTTGTCTTCACATGTTCCTCCCAAGATGTTCCAACATGGCTGCGGTATATCCACAGGGTCGATCTGACGATATGGGGCAATTAACTCCAGAATGGAAATCGATCAACTCTTAATTAACCTTCTACTTCTTCTAAATAAGATTATTTGTTTATTAATTCTTGACTGGAAGCTTAATTAATTAAGTAGAGATAAATTGTTAGCCGCGCGCTACCCTATAACAAACAAAAATAACAAGTTTGTATCTAAACCAAAACAAAGTTTTTAAAGCTGCAATATTAAATTTCCTAGATATTTTAATAGTTGAAAACTTTCCTACCGGCTTGTAGGTGAGACCTTGGAATTCTACTCGGTAAGCTCTAACAGCAATACAGAGTGAAAGAGAGAAATATGTTATACTAGACGAATGGCCCGGGCAACGCCCGGGTTTTACCCGAGTGCGCATATATTTTAAAATGTTTTAATTAAAATACTATTCGTTACAATTATAAATTGGCGCCGTGGATGTCTCTCTTGTGAAACGTCCCGCCCCAAACTGTGTGTGTCTTGAAAATATAAAAATAAAAATGTGAATTTTCATAAAGATTTCATCATGTCGATTTTTTTTTGCATTTCACCTACCAAATCGATAGAGATAATTACATTTGCAACATGAACTTAGGTATATTGACTAAATAGAAAACTGCATAGTAATAAAGATCATTTTTTAAAGGCACCATATCGTTTTTTTTTTTCAATAAAATCGAAATAAATATTAACGATAAATAACGATAATTGCCTTAAAAAGAAATTGCCTTAAAAAAAAGAAACATTCGCGGTGATTTTGTCTTGCATTCGTTTATACAATTATTATATACGAATGACCCGGGCGCAACGCCCGGGTTTTACCCGATTAAATGCTTTTATTCAAATACTATTCGTTACAATTATAAATTGGCGCCGTGGATGTCATTCTTGTATAATATATAAATGAGTTTTAAAAATTGTAAAAAAAAAAAATGCATCGGCCGGAAATCGAACCCGGGCCGCCGGCGTGGCAGGCGAGCATTCTACCACTGAACCACCGATGGTTATGAAAAATCCCATCCGTGAGCTTCAAACAGACAGAATAAGGCAAATATATAAGTAGATTATAAATTAAAATAGCTTTTTTTTGCTTATCCCTAGTACACGTGGTACAGGCCATGATAATCATGGTGGGCAGAAGGCGACTGCTTTTACTGTAAGTGCACCACATGTCTACACATGTGAAAAGCAGTTCGACTTTGCACTTACAAATGTGCCAGAGCCCCGTTTGGTTACTTGCACTCATTTAAAATAGTAATCAAATTTAAGATATAAGAGAGTGAAACTATTCTGTAATAGACACAGAGATTTTGTGTGTCTAATTACTTAAAATTACTTGAAAAAGTTCTATTTTTTCCGAATTCACACATACCTATAAATTCTTTCAGAACAAACATAGCCACATCAAACAATGATTCATTTAACTACCGATGTTTCATTGACTTGCTGTCACTCTTCTCAGGGGAATCTTCTTCTTCTTCTTTCTTATCTCCACTCAATCACACTAAAGTATCAAGCTTGTGAAGCTTGTTGATGGTGTCTGCCGAGGAAGAGTAGAGCTCATCAACCTCAGGGGAATGGTTATTTTGAATCCTAGTTCTGCATAAGTACGTTGAGAGTTAAATAAATCATTGGTTGAGGTGGATATAATTTTTTTCTGAAACAACTTTCAACCAAAAAATGATCTTAGGAACTATAATTTCTTTATAATGTTAAATAATTGAAAGGAGAGAGATAATCTTACAAAGAGATAAAAAAGGTACAATTATGAATGTTCAATCGAGAGTATTGTACCTTGACCCGTAGTCACTAGCGCACGGACTGAGAAGTCGTGCGGAAATCAAAGATGGTAATAAATACTTTAAAGGACGTCACTTTCCCCAAGCTTCTAAGTAAAATAATAAAATTATGTTATTTTTTTAAGATTACCTTTAAAATTTTGCTAAAATAATATTATATACTGAAATTATGATAGTGTTTGGTTTGTAACCTAAGGATTTCTTCTAATAAATTCGCACGGCCTAAAAGCCGTGTGTAAATCAAAGATGGTAATAAATACTTTAAATAGCATCACTTTTCCCCAAGCTTCTAAGTAACATAATAATATTATGTTACTTTTTAAGATCACCTTTTAAATTGTGTCAAAATATAATATTATAATATACTGAAATTATGATAGTTTTGGTTTGTAATTCCAAGGAATTTTGATAATAGAAGTCTGTATTTAGATATGTATTCATCTCCTTGGAGATCATTAACAATCGTTCATAACTTCAGACCTCAACTGCCAGAAGTGATCAGTGTCGTAAACGTGCGCCACTGACACACTTATTAATCTTCTTCTTCTTCTTTCTTATCTCCACACTGGGTGAAGTAGTATGCGTCTGCCTTTGTCATTAAGACTGGGAACACTACTCAGTGGCAGGCCGACTTAGCTCCAAAAGAAATGGCCGCCTCTGACATGAGGAACAGACGCCATGTGCAGCCGCTCCTAACATGGAGTACAAACGCTGCTCATCTTGTATCCCTGGATCAGGAGCCCTAACAAGG
The DNA here is from genome assembly GCA_030710605.1 of Cordylochernes scorpioides. Lineage (NCBI taxonomy): Eukaryota > Metazoa > Arthropoda > Arachnida > Pseudoscorpiones > Chernetidae > Cordylochernes > Cordylochernes scorpioides. The sequence continues at coordinate 81,651,459 of CP092876.1, forward strand.
TACTATCAGCCGGGCCAGCTGAGCCCAGGTTTTTTAGTGAGCTTGTTACTGCTCCCCCTCCTCCTTTTTCATCCGGGCTTGGGGCCGGTATGGGCGGAGTTAACACGTATACATGAAATATATGTCTGCATATATTATATGCTGTTTATAACGGGTAAAATTAAACTCCAATAAATATATGATAATACAATATAATTCGGCTTATGATTGTAGAACGACATTTGAAAATATCCCGCATGGGTCTCTTTTGAACGAAAAATCGAAATTTATTTTAAGGAGAAATAACGATTATTTCTAACCTTAGGAATGAAGTATGAAAGAATGAATTGTGAAGAGTCCCTGGACCCTATTTTTTCCGTTTATCATTACTTTTTACAATTCATCCTTTCATACTTCATCCCTAAGGCGATTCTGAAAATGCATTGTCGATGCAGATTGTTCGCTAACGTGGCCAGTAGATCTTCACCTTTCAGCATTGTTGTCATTCCTGTACAGATTTGATCTGAAAGGATCTGCAACGTTATTTCTCCTTTAAAATAAATTTCGATTTTTCGTTCAAAAGAAACACATGCGGGTTAATTTTTAAATACCGTTCTACAAATATATGATCAGTTAAATAAGATAGACCCGACAAGAGTTCAGGACAACAAGGAGAATTGGCATTAGGCCAGCGGAGGGGGTCTCAGCAAAACTTCTAATCCTCCCAGACTTAGCCCAACAGAACTCTCAGGGCTTAGTTCAATCGACAGGAAGTCTATCTTCATCACCTAAATACATATCTTATGAAATATATGAAGCCAATATATTTGAATTCATGTTTTACATACTATATGTGCTAAAAATACCCTAACCAATTAAAAGCTATTTTGAAAATGCATTGTCGATGCAGGATTGTTCGCTAACGTGGCCTGGAGATCTTCAACTTTCAACGTCGTTGTCATTCCTGTACAGATTTGATCTGCAAGGCTGTAGCCACCTGATTATGTTTGTACCAATTTGATACGGTTACATGGGTCACTGTTCCCTTCGCCTTCGGTCTAACAAATTTCGATTGCGGCATCTCATGTTGAGAGGTGTCGCCTCCAATATTAGCGTATTAGGACCTGGAGTTCCCCTTTGTCCAGTGGCATCCATCCAGTAGAACGTGTTTTGTTTGACACTGGTTACTACTATTAGTATATATGCAAAGTATATGTATCAAATAGCGCATCCTCTTTCGATATTTCGTAGGTGTTAAAGGACATTTTGCTCGACCATATAACATAAATACTGAGAAATTTGAGGTTTATTCGCAATTAGTCATGTTGTAGAGTACAAATTATATATATATATATTGCTTACCCCTAGTACACGTGGTACAGGCCATGATAATCATGGTGGGTAGAAGTAGGCAACTGCTTTTACTGTAAGTGCACCACATGTCTACACATGTGAAAAGCAGTTCGACATTGCACTTACAAATGTGCCAGAGCCCCGTTTGGTTACTTGCACTCGCTGGTGGGGTTGGAGTTTTGCATGGATCGGAGAACATTGTAGAATTTTTTTTATAACCAGAAAAAAGTGCCCAATGTGGGAATCGAACCCGGGTCGTAGCGGTCGAAAACCAACGGTTTAGACCATCGGTGGAAACACCGATCACTAAATTATAAATTATTCACATTGGTTTAAATAAAGACATACAATAGAACGGTTCTTCAGGGCGCTTGAAGTTGTTTAATTTCATGAGAGAAGTCTGAAGAACATATTGAATTATATATATGTAGTAATCCCGAGGTGGAATGTACTGGGCAGTCGTGGTAGTGGGTGCGTGATGGGATTCCCGCACTGGGACAGCAAGAGACAGAGGCAGGTCTAGATGGTAAACTCCAAGAAGTAGAGGTAGACCACGGACGAAGGTAGTCGGACCATGGACGTCACGGATGCCCTAAGTCTACATCGCGGATAGGGGTGAGAGATCTGACTGACCGTATAACGGTGTCGCTCCGAAACAACTGAAACAACTACTTTTTTGTCCCATTTCTGGGCTCCTTATATACTCAGACTCTGGCATGTGGTGGCGCGTTTTGATTGGCCCCCAGAAAACACGCCACCTGTCAAGCGTTGATTAATTATTACGTCTGGCCACCTGTTGACGAGGTAATCGAACTCATTATCATAAACACGTGTTCGTCTGGTCTTTGTCGTCTGGACTTTTGTCGCGTCGTCTTGGTCTACCTTTACCCCTTTATTTTATTTGTCACTATTATTGTTCGATACATAATTTTATATACAGATATGGGGTTATAATAAATATTAGAAGAAGATTGTGATCTAGCTATGTCAAAATATACTACAGAATGTGTCCCCGGTGATGAAGGTTTGGTTGGGGGAATGACATGTAATGAATGATAACCTAACAAACCTATTATAAAAAATAAAAGAAATAATTTGTATACAAATTAGTTAAAATTATTATGAAGTTACAAGTTAAAAGGAGAAAGATGTTGTAATGGTGGTGTATCAATAATATTGTAGCGAAGTGAAATTGCTGGCTCAGCAACCCGGGAGCTGACGTCACGTGCCGGTGGAGGTTACCCCTGCGAGGCCGCGTGGGCACGAGACTTTTTATTCTTTGCTCTCTCTCCTTTGTTTACTATTTTAAATATAGCTATTTCTAGATATCACTTAATTATAATTAATTAATTCATTCATATTTCTCGTTTGTTCTTCTTTTGACCTCGATTTGTTTGGTTAATAAAATAACGTTCTTCGTTTGTGGATCACCGACTCTACCTTTCTGCTACGCTACAACTGTAGCCCCCCTCTCAAAGGACATCGACCCGATGTTCAGCAGGAGACCTGCGCCTCCAGTCTACGAGCTCGCGACCGCGTAATAGGGCCAGGGATATCCAGGTCTCCTGGTCTGGGGACCTCCTCCTGGGCCAAGGGTGGTTGCCTCCCTTCCGCTGGAACTTCTTCCTTTTGAGGACTTGATAAGTCGTCTTCCATGTCCTCCTCCAGGTGGTCCTCCCGCTTCTCTGGATCTAAATAGGGCTTCATCCTGCAGATGTGAACTATGTCCTTTGTTTTACGACGACCATGCTGGTCTCCGAATGTCTCCACTTCATATGTCACATCGGATATTTTTCTTGTTACTTTATACGGGCCGAAATAACGTCGCATTAGTTTTTCAGACAAACCCACCTTGCGCACAGGGATATAGATCCAAACGAGAACTCCGGGCTGATAGATTATGTTTCTGTGATGGGCGTCGTAACGGAGTTTATTTCCTCCCTGGGACCTCATAGTGTGAATGCGTGCCAGCTGTCGCGCTTCTTCGGCCCTTGATCCTAGAGTCTGGATGAAGTCATCTTCATCCTCTGAAGGAAATTTGGGGAATAGCAAGTCTAGTGGGGTCTCCGCCTCACGCCCGTGCACAAGGTAGAATGGACTAAACCCCGTGGACTCTTGCTTCGCCGTGTTGTATGCGAACGTCACGAATGGGAGAATCTCATCCCAATCTTTCTGGTTGACGTCCACATACATGGACAGCATGTCTGCTATTGTCTTATTCAACCTTTCAGTGAGTCCATTGGTCTGAGGGTGGTAGGCGGTTGTTGTCCGATGAGTTATTCTGCAGTGTTTGTTCAGATCACGAATCATTGAAGATGTAAAATTTCGTCCTCGGTCTGTGATAACTTCCCTCGGCGCACCGTGCATCAGAATTACATCTTTAATGAAGAATGTCGCTACTTCCACTGATTCACTTGTCGGTAGAGCTTTCGTGATCGCAAACTTGGTGAGGTAATCCGTACAGACAATGATCCAGCGATTCCCGCACATAGATGTTGGAAACCTTCCAAGGAGATCCATTCCCACTTTTTCGAAGGCGGCTATAGGCACAGGTATCGGCTGCAAAAGTCCTGGAGGGAGTTGGGGCTGGCGTTTGCGTCGCTGACAATCTGGACAGTGAGCCACATACTTCCTAACATTTCTATACATTCCGGGCCAGTAGAATTTTTTTCTTATTCGATCATATGTCTTAGTAAATCCAAGATGTCCTGAAGTGGGAGAATCATGTAAGTTTCTCAGTATTTCAGGCCTCAAGTGGCGGGGGACCACCAGAAGCCATTCCCTTCCCATTGGATCGTAATTTTTTTTATGGAGAGTATCGTTTATTTTTATAAAGGACTTGTTAGGTGTTTCCTGTTGGATTTTGTCGGCTATCTTCGTGAGGTCCGGGTCTTTCATTTGTTCCCGTCCAAAATTCTGTAAGGCAACTATGCAAGGAATATCTTCTTCTATATCTTCACTACAATTTAGGGGACTTCTTGATAAACAGTCAGCGTCCTGATGTTTTCTTCCGCTCTTGTGCACAACAGTAACATCAAACTCCTGCAGCCGAAGAGCCCATCTTGCTAACCTCCCACATGGGTCCTTGAGGTTGGTCAGCCAGCACAAGGAGTGATGGTCAGTTACGATAGTGAATGGACGTCCAAAAACATACGGCCGGAATTTGCCAATGGCCCAAATAATAGCAAGACATTCTCTCTCAGTCGTCGAATAATTTCTTTCCGCCTTATTGAGCGTTCTCGATGCATAGGCAATGGCTCTTTCCTTTCCCTTTTGAATTTGCGCTAAAACTGCTCCTATTCCATAGTTGCTCGCATCAGTATGTATTTCTGTTGGGGATGAATGATCAAAATGTCCCAAGACAGGCTCAGAAATTAGGGCTGACTTGAGAGCTTCAAATGCGTGCCGCTCTTCTATGTTCCAACTAAACACTGAATCTTTCTTTAAAAGAGCGTTTAATGGTTGGGCTATATGGGCATAATTGGGTATGAAACGGCGGTAGTAGGAAGATAGCCCTAGGAAACTTCTAACTTCTTTTAGCGAATTTGGTCTGGGGAAGTCACGGACTGCTCTAATTTTTTCTGGATCGAGACATATTCCATCTCCACTCACCTCATGTCCAAGAACTGTTATAGTTTTCGCACCAAACCTGCATTTCCCCGAATTGAGGCACAAGCCAGCCTTCCTCAAACAGCCCAATACCAGCTGAAGGCGTCTCAGATGTTCCTCAAAATCATCGGAAAAAACGACTATGTCATCAAGGTAACAGAGACAGATTGTCCACTTAAGACCCTTCAAGAGGCCGTCCATCATTCGTTCGAATGTAGCTGGAGCGTTGCATAACCCAAATGGCATCACTTTGAACTCATACAATCCATCTGGGGTTATGAATGCAGTCTTCTCACGGTCCGCTTCCTCCACGTCGATCTGCCAGTATCCAGATTGGAGATCCATAGAGGAATAAAATCGTGCTCCCTGTAGACAGTCCAAAGTGTCGTCGATCCTTGGGAGCGGGTAAACATCCTTTTTTGTTATCTTATTAAGGCGGCGGTAATCGACGCAGAATCTCCAGCTGCCATCTTTTTTCCTGACCAAAACGACCGGTGAGGCCCATGGGCTCGCAGAGGGCTGAATAATACCAATTTCTTCCATTTTATTTACCTCCTCTTGAATAATTTGACGTTCCGCTGGTGCTACTCGATACGGTCGTTGTTTGGTGGGAAGGTGGTCTCCAGTGCTAATTCGATGCTTAACATTATCGGTCTTGGACGCTTCTTTTTTCTGAAATCAAAAATATCTCTATAGTTTCTCAATAAATTTCTTAATTTTTCTTTTTGAAAATCGTCAAGTGAATCATCTATATTTAAAATTTCCGCAAATTTTGAATCCTTGGAATGGCCTATATCTGTTCCTACGTGGTTGCCCTCAGCAAGTACACAAAGCTGGCTATCCTCGATGACGACACCATCGGCCACGTGCATCCCCTGGGGAATTATCTTCGGATATGGGCTCCAATTTGCCACCCACAGTTTTCCCCTGTTACTGGTAAGTGAGATGATAGAGGAGGGAGCCATTAGTTCTCTTTCCAGCGACAGACCTTTTTGACTTTCTGCCACTACAGCTGCATTATCTGAGATGTCTCTGCTTAATACCTCTATCAGCTGACAAGATGCGGGCTCTATTCTGTATTCCCGTTCCGCGAAGAGAGGTGAGTTGTTCTTGGGTGTGTCCTCGACTAGGAATTCCTCTAAAAAAAGTGTATCTTCTGCAGAATCAATTACCGCCCTGGATAACTTCAAAAAGTCCCATCCGAGGATCACATCGTGACTACAGTCCTCCAGAACAATAAATTCGAAATTTTCCTGCAGACCATTTAAGTCCAATTTTAAAGAGCAGCGTCCTTTCGGTTTTATAATTTTACCGTTGGCCACTCTTAAGCTCACGTCAGTTTCGGCAAACATTATTTTCTTCAATTTGAGTCTGAACCTCTCGGACACGACAGAATAAGAAGCCCCAGAATCAACAAGAGCACTGGTTATATTTCCTTCTATTTTAATATTTATATAATTTTCTTTCATATCCACTGTAGTCGATGAGGGAGGGTTTCCAAATTTTGCGGCCCCACCTCCAAAATAGGTCGCAACCTCTAGTTTTCCTGGCGGGAACGGCGAGGTGACCGACTGGACCCTCTAATAGGCGACGAATGTTGTCCGTTTCGGCCAGGGTATGGGGAAGGGCTTCGGTAACGTCTAAAATTATCTCTTGGCTCGTCGTCATTGAGCGCCGGGAATTTGGAACGGGGTCCATAGAAGAACATTGGTTCTTGCCTCCTTTGGGAATATCCGTTTTCTCTTTCGTCATTCTGTCTCCTTCTGTCACGGCAGTAACGGGCGACATGGCCAGGGCGTCCGCAATGGAAGCAAATTGGTCTTCCCTCAGTGGTCCGCCATTCATTTGTGTCCAGTCTTTCTCCCTGTTTCGGGTACCGAGCTCTGGGACGGGGAGTTTGGGGTGCGGCCGTCTCTCTTCTAGCGATTGGTGACGGCGTATAAGTTTGATATTGAGGGGAGCCTCTGGAAGGATTTGATATTGGAGCGAGGGTTTTATCAATTTCTTCCCTCACCATATCTTCAATGGTGGCGATTCTTGGTTCTTCACGAGGAGCGGCCAAGGCCCGTTGCACCTCCTCGCGGACAATTTGTCTAATCATGGATGACAAATCTGTATTATCATCGCAGACATCAAGGGATGCTACATTGGGCAAGCGTTCGTACTTGGCGGGGGTCACACGCCGACGATGAAGCGCTTCAATGCGGCGGCACTCAGACACAAATTGATCCGTATTGTTTATGTCTCTTGGAAGAAGCGCCTGATAAAGTTCTTCCACTATTCCTTTCATGAGGTGGGAGATTTTATCCCCCTCGCTCATTTGGAGATCCACCTCTTTGCAGAGTCGTAGGACGTCTTGTATATAGAACTCGGTGCTTTCACCCTTTAGCTGAGCCCGGATTTTAAGTTTTTTCTCGGCAAGCAGCCGCAGACTCTCACTTTTCCCAAATACACTCTCCAATTGAGTAGTAAACTCTTCCCAATTCCGGATGGTCTCCTCATTATTCTCAAACCATTTGAGGGCAGTTCCATTCAGGTAAAAGTAGACATTGGCAAGACAGAGGGTTTCGTCCCAATGATTATGCTTCGCCACACGTTTGTAACCTTTTAACCAGGTAAGGGGATCCTCACCATCCTCCCCGGAGAACATGGAAGGATTCCTTGGTAGGTGCTGAACAAAATAATTGCCCACCTGGGTAGCTTCCTCTATATTCACCGTCATCTCCTTGAGCTCTACACTATCTTCTTGTTTAACAGTTTCAGTCCTTCTTTTATGTCTGAAGGGATATCGGTCTTGACGATCCAGCGTCTCCACCAGTTGTAGCGTAGCAGAAAGGTAGAGTCGGTGATCCACAAACGAAGAACGTTATTTTATTAACCAAACAAATCGAGGTCAAAAGAAGAACAAACGAGAAATATGAATGAATTAATTAATTATAATTAAGTGATATCTAGAAATAGCTATATTTAAAATAGTAAACAAAGGAGAGAGAGCAAAGAATAAAAAGTCTCGTGCCCACGCGGCCTCGCAGGGGTAACCTCCACCGGCACGTGACGTCAGCTCCCGGGTTGCTGAGCCAGCAATTTCACTTCGCTACAATATTAAAATCAAGGTTATAAAAATAAAAACGTACAAAATGAATGATAAAGGATTAAGAGAAAGTATATAATACAAAATGGTAAATATTGTAAAATGAATCGTACAAGGAAAATAATATCTTATTGCATAAAAGATGAGAGAAAAAAAAAAGTTAGTTTATTAACTGAACGTATAATGTGACGCTAAGGTTGAAAAAGGGAAAGGGGGTATCTGAGCATGTTTCTGCAAAGGTAGTATCCCAAGCATTCTGCAATGCAATGCGAACTTGTTTAAGTGAGGCATTGTTTTCATTAACAGAAGGCCTAAGATATTCCGTCTGCATCATTAGCTCAGACAGCGAAAAGAGGTGGGAAGATTGATGGAGGTAAAAGGGGGAGGTAGAGGTAAGAGGGATCCCTGTTGTCCATAATGATTGTGCCCGGTTGAGTTGTGAAAAAAAACTGAAAAGTTGAAAAAATGATGAATTGATATGATGCGTCGGGCGATGAGAAAAAAAATAAAAATATCGCGCTGGATATCCTGAACTCATTATCGGGAATGGTATAACGAGGAAGGATTGTTCCAGTCGGATTAATCAATGAAAAAAAAACAAAAATGTTCGGCGAACTGGAATCCCTTGGAAGGTTGGAGGTTTGAAGGATGTGGGAAAGGATAGGTGGATGTAAGAGATTTATTGCTGCCAATTTTGATTGTGTCCGGCTTGTGTGATGAAAAGAAAACGTTGAAAAATGAAAAAATGATGATGAGCCGGACGATGAGAGAAAAAAAATAAAAATCCAACTGGGTCTCCTGAGCTCACTGTTGGGAGATGTACAGCGAGGAAGGGTCTTCTAGTTAGGTTAATCAATAAAAAAAAAGAAAATGGCTGACGAACAATAAACTCTTGATGGATGTAAAAGGTTGGGAGGAAAGGTTCATGGGATAGAGTTAAGAGGTTGTAAGGGAAGCGTCAAAAATAACGTTTTGAAAATCTATTAAGAAAAATAAAATTATAAATGTTTTATCTGTTTAAGAAATATTATAAGTATTGTTAGGTATAGGTTTTTTAAAATGGTGCCTAAAATAGTTGAAGTTGTAAAATGCTAAGTCTAAACATGATGAGAAAAAGAAAATTAAAATTAAATAAACATATTAAAGGTAATAATATATAAAGGATTGATTGGTAATTGAAGGCATTAATGTTGATGGTTAATAAACAAAATGATATTATCGATTAATAGTGAAATGTTTTATCTACATGTGTAAGTTAAAATACAAAGTCCAACATCTCAAAACTAGTAAAACTATAAGTCTATTTACAATAAATGAGAGAAAAGCTACCAAACCTATTAAATGGAAAATAATTTGGGGCACAAATTTGTTACTAGAATAAAATAAAGATAAAGGGAAGTAGTGGTGACACATTTATATAATATTATCCAAAGAGACAAGGGTCGCCTCTCCCGTCAAAATAGACGTCTAAAACAGACGCCATCTATTGACCGTCGCCGCAACTAGCGGCCTCGGGTCGGTGACAAAGCCACAACACCAGCTTTGGCAAACTGAAAAGCGTCCACCTGGAGACCATGGTTTCGGGCTGATGGCCCTCGTCAGTCCAGGGCGGACTTTATTCCATGAGATCCACACGGGATCTAATGGAATCTTGACAATCTGCCAAAGAGGTGTTTTGCTGGCAAAGTGGCTGGGCCATATCTATGGCCAAAATATAGATGGAAATCTTGCCGGGAGGAAAATGATCCAAAGAGACAAGGGTCGCCTCTCCCGTCAAAATAGACGTCTAAAACAGACGCCATCTATTGACCGTCGCCGCAACTAGCGGCCTCGGGTCGGTGACAAAGCCACAACACCAGCTTTGGCAAACTGAAAAGCGTCCACCTGGAGACCATGGTTTCGGGCTGATGGCCCTCGTCAGTCCAGGGCGGACTTTATTCCATGAGATCCACACGGGATCTAATGGAATCTTGACAATCTGCCAAAGAGGTGTTTTGCTGGCAAAGTGGCTGGGCCATATCTATGGCCAAAATATAGATGGAAATCTTGCCGGGAGGAAAATGATCCAAAGAGACAAGGGTCGCCTCTCCCGTCAAAATAGACGTCCATTCCTGCCTGTGTTAACTTGTTAATTACGAAACTCTACCGAATTTTGTGCCCATGCCATAACCTTTTCTCAGAAAAATTTCGTAAAGTCATTATTTTATAATTTTTCTAAACCTAATCACCGCTTTGTCACCGACCCGAGGCCGCTAGTTGCGGCGACGGTCAATAGATGGCGTCTGTTTTAGACGTCTATTTTGACGGGAGAGGCGACCCTTGTCTCTTTGGATCATTTTCCTCCCGGCAAGATTTCCATCTATATAATATTATAAAACTACAAAAAATATATAAGAGGAGTACATAGGAAGGATAAATTTAAAGTAAACACACACAATAGTGTGTTACTTAAGGTGTCTTGAATATTTACAACATAGTTTCAGGGATGTAATACAGGAAGGAGGAGAAGTAGAGGTAATAAAAGTGAAATTAAAATATAAAAGAAAATTGACTTAAGCAAAAGGTTGGCGATAGGTAGTGACGCAGTGAGGAATAAAGGAAGAAGGTCTGAATTGGTTTCTGCAAAGGACATCTCAGGAGTCCTGCCCTGCAATACGAGCTTAGGAGCGAAGTATTGTTTTCAAGGTTCAGCAATCTCAAGATGCTCTGTAAGTAGCATTAGATCAGATAGGCAAAAGGCGTGAAGATCGACGGAGAGGTAGTTAATGGGAGAATATGGGAAATAAATCTTTTCTGAGAGAGGTTAAAAAGAGATGGTGGCTCAAGAGCTGCACTGCTGTCGGTGATTGATTGAACCCGGGTTTGAGGAAAAAAGAATGAAATAAAGAATGCTGGGACGGTGACCTGGGTGTAAAATAAAAAAAGTCGGCAAACAGGAACTCTGCGATGGACGAGGGGTGGTTAGAACGAAGGCATAGAAGCCCAATGGAAAATGATCAAGAGACGAGAGAAGCATGGAAGGCCTAGAATTGAATGATTGACAGGCTGCTAATGGTGGGTATAACGGTCATTCCACCCCTTTAGATGTAGGTAAGGGAAGACGAAGTAGAAGAAAAAAAACAATTAGGGGGGAGATCAGTGCGACCTTGAGTTTGTTTGTCATTGGGATGAAGCTTGGAATACCGCCGTGGTGATGGACGACATTTTGGGGATTTAATTGTTTCTTTGTCATGCCTGTCATTTGTACGTTGTATTGCTAGTTTTCTACTTTCTATTATATTGGGATAGTGGTTTATGTGATTATTTAAGTCTGAGGGGATTATATTATACATTAAAAATACGGGGGGAAATCCAGTTATCGTATGGGGGGTATCGTTATATTTATTAGTTACTATCTTAATTAACTTAGACCAGGAGGTTCTGGGATTCTCTAGATGAAATAACCTTAGTTTCTCAGTAAGTTTTGCGTCAAGATGTTCAGACAAACGTTAGATTGGAGATTATTAGCGGTGATTAGGTTTAGAAAAATTATAAAATAATGACTTTACGAAATTTTTCTGAGAAAAGGTTATGGCATGGGCACAAAATTCGGTAGAGTTTCGTAATTAACAAGTTAACACAGGCAGGAATGGAATGCAATGGGATATGGAAATTTTATGGTATGTTATTTAGTTTTCGCATATTACATTTATGGTTGTATTTATAATTGTGGGAAAAATGGGACGCACATTTTGAGATGAGATAATTTCAATTTGATATTTATAAAAATACAAATCTAGGACTGGTTTTTAAAACTTTTAAATATTGAGAAATATCAATTGGAATAGTAATAGGTCAAGTAAAATAAAGAGCGTAATAAATTTAATTATTAATATTATGGCCATAAATAAGGTATTAAAAAAAACACACAAATAAGTTTAGAAAATATGATTCGAGTAATTAAAATACAATATGATTTTTTATGTAATATTGAAAGTTGCATATTTGGATAATGCCATTTTAGGTGACTTTAAGAAAGGCATGTAAGATTAATAAATTGTCAAAAATGCGTGATTGAATATTTTTAATAGTAAATTTGAAAATGATGAATTAAAATTTATAATTTGATTAAAATAAGGTAAAAATGATAAATGAGAGTGTGAAAGTTTTAAAAATTGAATAAAAATGCTATAAAAGAGGTTATAATCGATTTTAAAATGCTTAAGGTGAAAGTATAAGAATAAAATTTATGGGGAAAATGGCAGAAACAAAGTTTAAAGTACCTTGAAATGATTGATGCTGGCTGGAGTTGATCTCTGGAGATGGCTGTATGGAAGAAGGCTGCTTGTTGCGTGTGATCAGTCGAAAGAGGAGATAATGGCTTCGTCCGCACGAGGCACGGCTTGTCCCCGCATGGCGTCTGCCAGGCGGCCTATTAGGTCTTCGTAGTTGGGCTGCATGTTGGTGAGGGCATCCGCGACGTGTTCGTCTTCGACCTCCGTCATCCTCTGCTTGTCCTCAGTAATCCTGTCGACTTTAACGGGTTCTGTAGTAATCCCGAGGTGGAATGTACTGGGCAGTCGTGGTAGTGGGTGCGTGATGGGATTCCCGCACTGGGACAGCAAGAGACAGAGGCAGGTCTAGATGGTAAACTCCAAGAAGTAGAGGTAGACCACGGACGAAGGTAGTCGGACCATGGACGTCACGGATGCCCTAAGTCTACATCGCGGATAGGGGTGAGAGATCTGACTGACCGTATAACGGTGTCGCTCCGAAACAACTGAAACAACTACTTTTTTGTCCCATTTCTGGGCTCCTTATATACTCAGACTCTGGCATGTGGTGGCGCGTTTTGATTGGCCCCCAGAAAACACGCCACCTGTCAAGCGTTGATTAATTATTACGTCTGGCCACCTGTTGACGGGGTAATCGAACTCATTATCATAAACACGTGTTCGTCTGGTCTTTGTCGTCTGGACTTTTGTCGCGTCGTCTTGGTCTACCTTTACCCCTTTATTTTATTTGTCACTATTATTGTTCGATACATAATTTTATATACAGATATGGGGTTATAATAAATATTAGAAGAAGATTGTGATCTAGCTATGTCAAAATATACTACATATATATATATAATCATATAGGAGAGATATTTTGTTTTTTATGTTTAAGAATATTATTATAACATTCTTGACCAGCTGGATGTAAAAATTCGCAAAAAGAGGCCTGTCTTAAGAAAGAAAAAAATTATCTTTCACCAGAATAACACACCTGCTCCCGAAGGTGTGTTGGCAATAGTAAAACTGCGAAGAAATTTGTATTTATAGAGCGCTTCGCGTTCAATGAAGAAGTTAAAAGGGCTGTAGATGGATATTTTAACAGCCTTCTAGACTCTCATTTCTGGGAAGGAATACTGATATTGGAGAAACGCTGAACCAAGTGTTTTAAAGTCAAAGATAAGATTAATATAGAAAATAAGATGTTTTCAACTGAAAATGAGAGTCTTTTTCATTTTCAGGCTCAAACCCTTTCACCTTATTCTCATATATAAAGAGGTATATTAAAAATGGCATATCCTGACCAGGAGCACATGTGCTTTACAGAAGGCAGAGCGCCATCTGATGGAACAGAAATCAACTAAACATTGATTTAGCCTGTTCCCTGATATTTGGCCAACCCAATTTCTTGATAAATCAAGAAAATCAATGTTTAGTTGATTTCTGTTCCACCAGATGGCGCTCAGCCTTCTGTAAAGCACATGTGCTCCTGGTCAGGATATGCCATTTTTAATATTGATTTCAACACCTGATCTTTTTATCTTTTTCTTTCGTTTTTTCATAAAGAGGTATAGAGAAGTTAAAGCACTTATTGACCTCTCTCCAAAAAATATAATCTAAATACTATTTATGTTTATAAGTATGAAATAGGAAAAAACGAAATTTACATCAAAATATATAAAAATATAACAAACTTATCCTCGGAGCCTACGTTTTATTGTAATATAGAAGGGAAGCAATCATTTCAGCGTTTGTTGAGATGAACTCTGAATCGGAATATATAGTAGATAGTTGTTCATCGTGGAAATGGTTCTTTGTCGATAAAGGTATAAAGGAAAGAAGAATAGTTCTCCAAACGAGCAGTAAACAATGCTATGTTAGCCGCTAACAAGCAAACAGCCAAATTGAGAGAGAGATCAAAGAAACAAACTGAAACTGGGGATTTTTTTTCCAAATGGATCCGCTTATCCTCTTGTTCACGGCATAGCACTGTTAGATTTCTTGGCAACTTATTTTATAAAAGTACATCTTGTTCTTTCTGTACACTTTTTTACGATATATGTTAACATAGAAATAGCTTTCTATAATCACAAAATATAATATGTATCCTTCTAAAAGTATTTTATTCTCTGATGCATATTTATCAGTTGTTAACATTGTTTTAGTTCTTTCAAACAAAAATAGAGGTATAAATGTTATATAAAAATATTATTTTATTCAAAATTATATTTCAATATTTAAATATTCTGTTTATATTGACCGCCAGAGGTCACGCTTCCCCTATAAAAACTCGTTGTTGTTGTTTCCCGTTGGCCGGCTCAAAACCTTTTATACATTATGTAAATAAGTTTTATTTTTCCTTGTTCTACTCGCTTTAAGACAGGCAAAACTTTTATCAAATTATGTTTTTATATATCCCATAAGCTCAATTAAAGCTATTTTTTGATAACTAATTTTATTTAATTATTGCCACAACTAAATTACCATAGCATAATCCATAAGATAATCAAAAATCAACAGAAATCTCTTTTTTTTTATAATATAAATATATTACGAATGTGCAAATAACTTCTCTATATGTTTATATTTAGAGATATATAGTGCAATCCATAGGGTGTATTTAGAATTTGAGTGAAATAGTTTTATTTAGATCGAAAATCTCTTTGAATACACCTTTTAAACCACATGAAAAATAAGTTTTTTCTCTATCTCTCATTGATCGACATGATTACAAGAAATGTGTGTGAAATAATTAAAGCACAAATGTGTTTCTTTTTCACATAGATCAAACTTCTACTGTCTTTACTGCGATGAAAAATAATTGAGAGGACTTGGTTCATCAGTGGTAGACCCTCCAAACAGTTTCACCAATTTAATCTACCAGTACGCTTCTTAGAGCTTTAATACTGTATTGGATGATTCTGTTTATACATATGCATTACATTGATGTGTTGATTCAGACAATAACTTTGAAAGATATTTGATACACAGTAACGTTTATTGAAGACACACTATATAACCAAGTGTGAACAAAATTACCCTGTCTCTTTCAAAAAACAGACAAACCACGACATTAAATACTTTACACTTTTTAAAGTTTTGTCAATGAGTATATATAAAAAATATTCGTTAAAAAATGGATGCCTTACAACAATCAATTAATAAATATTTAGATGAGAATAGCAGATCGCTGCCAAGAAGTTAACTTATCAATTATTATAAAAATGGACAATAGAAAATTTTCATCTTTAAAATAAGGGCGCACGGGGAAAAAAAGAAAAAAAAAAAAGATAAAAACTCTCAAATCTTTAAAAATATATTTCAATAAAACTAACTTTTTCAACAATCTTCCTCAAGGCTTTAAAAAATAAAATTTGATTTCCCCCTAATCACGATCTCTTTCTTAAGAGAATAAAAATTACCCATTAAAAACAGGCCTAAATAAAACCTATTTGTTTTTTATGCAAATTAAAAATCTAAATAGAAGAAGAAAAAAAGAAGTGTTGGGGCTAAATAGGATTATCGACAGCGCAGTCTTATGGAAAAAATGAAGATCCACCTAATGATCTTAAAATTAGCATAATTTCCATTTAGGAATTACACCCAAAAACACATTATGAGAATTTTCGAGTCGAGGAGGGCTCATTAGGTATTCTAGGGGATTACATTCCCCAACCAGGATTACACCCTTCTCAATTGCTGTCCAGCCTCCTCGTCGCCTATTGATGACCATATGTGAGATGTTTGATACTTGTAGGAGAATAAACTCTCTTTTACTTTTAATCTATATATAGTAAATTGCATTAGACAATTGTCGACAAATATATATATATGTAATATTAAGATATTATTTTATTTAAAATTATATTTCATATATACAAATATTCTGTTAAATCGAACGCCAGAGGTCACGCTTCCCCTATAAAAAAACTTATTGTTGTTGTTTCCCGCTGGCCGGCTCAAAACTTTTGTACATTATGTAAATAATCTTTTGTTTTCCTTGTTCTACTCACCTAAGCCATGCAATACTTTTATCAAATTATGTTTTCATATATATTCCTTAGCTCAAATAAAGCAATCTCTGATAAAAATTATTTTATTATTTCCACGACTGCAGAATAATATCGTAAAATACTCATGGATACAAAAATCAAGCAACGAATAATAATAATCCTCAAGTTAATCAAAATCAAGCTGTAAATCTCTATTTTTTCATAACATATAATTATTTAATTAAAAAGGAATATATTGGATCAAACTATTATTTATTTTACCAATATTTCAGTTGGCTGAACGCCAACCTTTATCAAGGTATTATAACATATATAAATATTATATAAAAGGGCGTACTTGGATCTGTAAAGAAAAAAAAAACAATTTTTTTTCTCAAAATATTTCGAGAGATTGCTCCCTCTTTATCAATTTATTGCACAGTTGATTTGCTAATTTTGTTAGATCATATGAAAACAACTTATGAATGACAGAGTCGTTTCCATGTTATCTACAAGAATTTGTAAATTAAGTTTACTATGCAATAAATTGATAAAGAGGGAGCAATTTCTCGAAATATTTTGAGAAAAAAAAAGTTTTTTTTTTTTTTTTTTACAGATCCAGGTACGCCCTTTTATATAATCTTAATTAATGGATCGCCTTTTGACTCAAAATATTAATGTATGTCAACAACAAACTCAGCGCTGAGTATATTTGAAACAAATTACTAATTTCTAACAACAAATAAGTATATCAACTTTTTTGTTGTTAATATAATCCCTTCGGTATAATTATTAATAAAAGACACTTCTCTCGCTGAGGGAAAAGTTTCTTTTATAATAAAATAAACTTTTCCCTCAGCGAATTGTCTTTTATTAATATCAACTTTTGTTTATTATTTGCTCGTAATTCAAAGAAGGTTTAAGAATAGAAACCTGGATTTTAGCTAATCCTTCTTTTAGGTCATGAACAATCTCTGAAATTATAAAGTCGCAACTCTAAGTAATTTATGAGTTTTAATCGTGTATCAAACACAGAAATTATATAAAGTAATAACGCAACATCGTATACAACGAATATTGTTGTTGTTGTCGTGTCCAATGAAGAACATCAGATGTCCCCATGTATCTCTATCACATCAGTCGCAATGTCCTCTATCTTGGGTCTATAAAGCTGCTGCTCTGGGTCCATGTCAAGTTTCAATATACAATTCCAATATACAGTTTCATTTCAATATACAACGAATGAAGACATTAAAATACGCGAATGTTTAAAAAAAAAAAAAATCAATGTTTACTGCGATGAAAAAATATATTGAGTAGGCTTGCCACATCAGTGGTGAACCCTCACAGCGGTTTTCGCCAATTTAATCTACCAGACCGCTTCTATAGAACTCTAATACTGTATTGGATCATTCTGCTTTTATATGCTACAGAACTCCGTTCTGTAATTCGTTTTTTTCAAGGCGAAAAATGAAACTGCGGTCAATATTCATCGCAATTTAGTGTCAGTGTATGGTGAAGGATGTATGAGCATCCAAATGGTTCGCCGATGGCGTTCATGGTTCTTGGAAGGACGGCAAAACGTGCATGATGACGAGCGAAGCGGCAGGCCCGTTACTGCTACGGACAATGCAGCCGTTGCTGCTGTTCGGAATGTGGTGGAAGCAGATCGCCGCGTCACCATTGACAAAACAATGATTCCACTGCCTCCTGGAATCGAAATTGGACGCTCTTCGATTGGAACAATCTTGTCAGATGTTTTGAATTTTCGCAAAGTCTGCGCAAGATGGGTCCCGCGTTTGCTCTCGGAAGATCACAAGCAACAACGGATGGAAGCAGCCCGAGCTTTCCTGGAAATGCATCGAAGATATGGAGATCAACTGTTTTACCGTATTGTCATTGGAGATGAAAGCTGGGTGCATCATTCAACTCCATAAACAAAACGACAAAGCATGGTGTGGAAGAAGCCTGAGGAAAATGCACCAAAAAAGGCGAAGGTCACAATCTCTGCAAGGCAAAGTTATGGCTATCGTCTTTTGGGACTGTAAGGGTGTTTTATTGGTTGACTACCTGCCCCAAACACTACGGCTAATGCTGCGAGGTACTGCGAAGTCCTCACTAAACTCAGAGCTGCAATAAAACGGAAACGTCCTGGACTTTTTTCTCGGAAAGTGTTACTCGTCCATGACAATGCTCGCCCTCACGCAGCTCGAACGACCCAAACGTTGCTGGAAAACTTCAAATGAGAAATTTTCACACATCCACCTTATTCTCCGGATCTTGCCCCAAGCGACTTCCATCTTTTTCCAGCACTCAAGTTGCACCTTGGAGGCAAGCACTTTGCGAATGATGACGAAGTGCAGGCGGAGGCGAACCACTGGCTACGAAGACAGGACACGGCTTGGTACAACAGTGGTATCAAAAAATTGCTACAACGGTACCAAAAATGTTTGGACAGAAATGGTGATTATGTAGAGAAGTAGTCTATGAGTTGTATAATGAAAATAAAATAACTGCATAATTGTAAATAATGTTGTTTATTTGTTAAAAAATAGGGAAACTTATTTATTGGATGGCCCTCGTATAAACTGGCAAAACAGCTGGGAAGGTTCACCACTAATGAGCCAGGCCCTCCCATCAAATTTTCCATTCCAGTAAGGACAGAAGAAATTGCTTATTTTAAAAAAAGGAATCATAAGCCTCTATAATAGTTTCGAATTTTGATAACAGATGGCGCGCTAATGCATCAGAATATTATATCCATTTACCTATAGTGAAATCTTATACTTTGAAAAAAAAAAAAAACTTGATTCCTTCATTATGAAAAAAGGCATCTCCCCTTATCGTGCAACTGAAAGTTTCTGATGGCTTGCGCCATCTATCGGAATAAATATCAACTATTCTCGTTTATTTTCAATTATTCGAGAATTGTCCAAATACCCATTCTTGATTAATCAAGAAAATCTAACCACGGACCCGTTTTGGGCTGTTGGCCCTCATCAGTGTGGTGCACGCTGTACTGGTCATTCAGGCATCCTGAAAAATCATGAAACGGGTAGTTAAGGCCATAATTGCGTGAGACCGCGACACAATGTGAAAAAAAAAGATAGATTCCTTCATGTTACAGATTAAGTTGGTCGTAGTAAGATTATAGGTTAAATCGGAAGGGGTCGCGTGATTACATCAAGAAACGACGGGGTAACAAGTGCAGTAACAGAACATGACTGCTTCTCCAATTTATCAAACTAATGACAAAAACGAATTACACCACAGCTGAGTGGTATTGGCTGCCGACAAGTCGAATCGATGCCATAAAAAGTGGAGTTTTTTCTCTATTAAAGGTTTCCGATACTCAAATGAGGATCGATTGCTAGCTTTATAAAGCCATTAAGATGAGTTTATAAAAAACCGCGTTCTTTTTCTCTTCTACCTCTCATTTAGAGAGGTCTGGAACACCTAAATTGGCTTCAGATATTAGAGGATAGCTTCATAATATGCCAGCTATTGATCGTTTAGCGAATACCCTGGATGACAGAATGGAAGGCACTTGTTTGCAAAGCTCTTTCGGGCGTTTAAGACTGCAAATATTGCTATAATTCCATCATCATTTGCTATATTTTATCGGAGGGTCGGCATCCGCGAAGTTAGAGCCTTCTCAAGTATGTAGCTTTCTCAACTCCAGTTCTTGAGATCATTCGAGAGGTATAGAACATCTGAATTGACCGCAGATATTAGAGGATAGGTTCGTAATATGCCACATATGGACCGTTTAGCGAATACCTTGGATGACTGAATGGAAAACACTTGTTTGACAAGCTCTTTCAGACGTTTGGGACGATAAGTATAGGCATAATTCCATCATCATGCGCTGTCTCTTATGGCATCAGCGAAGTTAGATCCTCCTCAATTCTGGACCACCTTTTTGAAGTATGTAGCTCTCTCAACTGCAGTTCTTGAGATAATTTGTTTCCAACCTTGGCTGATAGAATAGAAATCACTTGTTTGATGATTTCTCTCAGGTTTTTAAGACGAAAAGTATAGCCATAATTCCATCATCATGTGCTGTCTCTTATCAAAAGGTTGGCATCCGCTCAGTTAGATCCTCCTCAATTCTGGACCACTTTTTTGAAGTATGTCGCTTTCTCAAATCCAGTTTTTGAGGTCATTTGTTTCCAACCTTGGCTGATATAATGCAAAACGCTTGTTTGATAAGTTCTTTCGGGCGTTTAAGACGATAAGTATAGCCATAATTCCATCACAATGTCCTGTCCCTTAACGAAAGGTTGGCATCCGCTCAGTAATAGCCTCCTCAATTTTGGACCACTGTTTTGAAGTATGTAGTTTTCTCAACTGCAGTTCTTGAGGTCATTTGTCTCCAACCTTGGCTGGTAGAATAAAAAGCGCTTGTTAAATAAGGTCTCTCAGACGTTCAAAGCGGCAAATTATTGACATTATTTCATCGTAATCATGTGCCTTCTCTCATCTGAAGGTTAGCCTCCGCGAAGTTAGATCCTCCTCAATTAGGGCCTCTTTTTTGAATGTCGCTTTCTCAACATAAGTTTTTTTATGTCATTTTCTCTAACCCTGACTGATAGAATGAAAAGCGCTTGTTTGATAAGGTCTCTCAGGCGTTTAAGACCGCAAATTATTGGCATAATTTATCGTAATGTGCTGTCTCTTATTGGAAGATCAGCATCCGCGAAGTTAGATACTCCTCAAGTATGTAGCTTTCTCAACTCCAGTTCTTGAAGTCATTTGTTTCCAACCTTGGCTAATAGAATGGAAAGCACTTGTTTGACAAGCTCATTCAGGCGTTTAAGACGGCAAATATTGCCATAATTCCATCATCATGTACTGTTTCTTATCAAAAGGTTGGCATCCACTAAGTTAGATTCTCCTTAATTCTGGACCACTTTTTTGAAGTATGTAGCTTTCTAACTCCAGTTCTTGAGGTCATTTGTCTCCAACCCTGGATGAAAGAATGGAAACCGTTTGTATTATAAGGTATTTCAGGCGTTTAAGGTAGCATATTATTGGCATTATTCCATCATCATCATGTGCTGTCTCTCATCTAAAAGTTGGCATCCATGGAGTTAGATCCATCTCAATTTTGGCCCTCTTTTAAAAGTATGTAGCTTTCTCAACTCCAGTTCTTGAGATCATTTGTCTCCAACCTTGACTGATATAATGCAAAACGCTTGTTTGATAAGTTCTCTCAGGCGTTTAAAACGGCAAATATTGTTATAATTCCATCATCATGTGCTGTCTCTCATCAAAAGGTTGTCATCCACTAAGTTAGATTCTCCTCAATTTTGGACCACTTTTTTGAAGTATGTAGCTTTCTCAACTCCAGTCCTTGAAGTCATTTGTCTCCAACCTTTGCTGATAGAATGGAAAGCTCTTCTCACACAGTTTTATATAACTATTTATGTAAAAAATAAGATAAAATAGAAAGGAAATGCTTATGTGAGCCTTCAGGATATGCCTCTTATATTTTTAATATTAAGAACTGACCCCTTATTTCTATATTTCTCATTATTTTCACATGTTCAGGGTTTTTACGCAAATTTGGTTGTAAATACCCATTTCTTGATTCCCCAGGAAGCCTTTTAAACAAAGAGATACAGCCTGTACCACGCCGTCGAGGGCCAACAGCCCGAAACGCGTTCGTGTAATTGGCTTTTCTGGATTTATATAAAAAAAGGGGGGGGGGGGGGGATTGGCCAGATATATTTTGGAACAAGCATAAATATACGTTTAGTTGTTTTTGTTCCAGTAGATGGCGAGAATGGGAAAAGAAGCTAATTTTGAAGTATTTTATCAATTCCAAATGCGAGGATATGAGATAGAATTGGTAGCAGAAGATTTTGGAGACAATTAACCGAAAAATATCTGTTCCTAAGATGTATTACTGTTAATTATGTTATTTGTCAATAAATGACGCTTCACTTTGTAAATCTTAAAGAATGGTAATAGAAGCTAATTGTGAAGTATTTTATCAATTCCAAATGCGAGGATATGAGATAGAATTGATAGCAGAAGATTTCGGGAGACAATTAACCAAAATATCTGTTTCTAATGTATGTTGTTATGTTATTTGTCAATAAAGAACGTTTAACTTTGTAAACGGTATAAGTGAGAATGAGAAAAGAAGCTAATTTTGAAGTATTTTATCAATTCCAAATGCGAAGATATGAAATAGAATTGGTAGCAGAAGATTGCGGGGGACAATTATCCAAATGACGGCGTTGAGAATCGCCACTTGATGCCCGACTTATTATTTCGGGCTCCAATAAGAGGCTTAGCCATCGTCGCTTTGGAAGATTTATCCTGATAATTGGCAGATTAAATATGGCTGTCAGTTTATTACGGCCCAAGCCTAATTGTTTCCTTTATTTACATCTAGGGCGGCCATAAACCATCCATTCCACCGATTGTTATGGTCTCTCTCTCTATTGCTTCAGTAACCCTATATCTTTATAACTCTTGGTAATCTCTCTCTTCCTTTTAGATAGCCATACATATACGGGGAATATACCTTATATCTATATATATTCGTATTAAATAATCCCTTGTAACAATATTATGATGAATCTGATTCAACACTCATCCTTTCAGTGATACGCTAACCTTGACATGAGTTAACACAAAGCAATAACGCGCCATCTATACATATAAAATGAAAGGATTTAAAAGCACGAATGTTTCTTTTATACATAATACAAACTTCTACTGTCCTTACTGCGATGAAAATATATATTGGAAGGGCTTGGCTCATCAGTGGTGAACCCTCCCAGCGGTTTCGCCAATTTAATCCACCAGACCGCTTCTCAGAGCTCTAATACTGTATTGGACGATTATGCTTATATACGCAGCACTGAAGGGTGGAATCTCAGAAATGGTTTTCAAGAAGACTATGGACCTAAGCTTATAGGCTATATACATGTGTACGTTGGAATTTGTGGTACTGGAAATGTGTCGTACTGGGAGTATTTATTATTTTTATTAACAGAGTGGTCATTTTTATGTTTATATTTTGCTACTCTGTAAATTTCCCTCGTGGCTTATCTTTTGTTTACCATTCATAGTTTGTCTTTGCCTGAAATAAATTTGCTGTGTCGCCCCGAAGTTTGTCTTCCCTAATTTTCCACGTGGCAATATCAATTTTTAAACCATCAGGTCTGCCTGTCTTTCTACAGAAGAATCTAACAAAGAAAAATTAAAACATGGCGCAAGCCCTTAGTAACTTGTAGTTGCATAATCAGGAGAAATATTTTTTTCCACCTGATACAAGTACAATTTCACTCTTGTACTAATTTTCATTAAACATTTAGGTTTCTATTATACGGTGTTACGTTCAGTTGTTGAATTGCTCACCTGGAGAAGGGCAGAAAATTTATTAATCGTTTTTAAATATCCATCATAAACTTATCTTTTGATGATTATCATTTACAAATTATATTTAAAAAAAATTCTGGTTAACTAAATGTGTTTTGAATATGTCTAGATAAACTATTAAACTCAAACCATCTTTAAAATTGTTTACCGAAACATACCTCTTAACAAGTATTTATGATAAACTTTGGACATTCCATTCATACTACAAGAGAATTGAATCTTCATCAAATTATCAAAAAATATTCTAAAATCAATTTTACTGCACATAATGCAAATCGTTCTGAATATAGAGAAATGCATATTATATAATTACAATTATTTTATTTCCAAAGCGCTATATCCCGCAAGGGATACTTGCGCCAAACAAGGAGAAAAGTTTATTTACATAAGTTATTTACATTATTCAACACATGAAAACACTAGA
This sequence comes from Cordylochernes scorpioides, assembly GCA_030710605.1. Classification (NCBI taxonomy): domain Eukaryota; kingdom Metazoa; phylum Arthropoda; class Arachnida; order Pseudoscorpiones; family Chernetidae; genus Cordylochernes; species Cordylochernes scorpioides. Next base: position 81,675,561 of record CP092876.1, read on the forward strand.
GATCCAGATTTTGTAGAAAGTTTAGAATGTATTTACAAAATGAAATGAACTTTAAATATGATTTTTTGTCGGAAATCAAATCGTTAAGTTCACAAACAACTAGTTCATTCTTCATTCCATAATCTTGAAATGCTAGGCATTCAATCAGTAGATGTCTTCAGGTTTGTTTCTCAATACCACAGAAACAACTTGAATCCTCCACTTTCTAAATCTTTAGATAAAAATAAAAAAAAAACATATATTGGAATAAAATAATTTGTTGTCTAATTGATATTTAGTTGTTGTGTCTCTCTCTATATATACCTTTTTATTATCTAAAATTAATGGAAATTGCCTCTTTTCAATATCAATTTCTTATTCCGTATTGAAGAAATAAACCTATGAAAATATAAAATGTTTTATATATTATACACTGCGCTAGCGCAATAATCAGAGAAATCTTTATGTGTAAAATTCAGTTTTATTAGAATATAAGAATAATAAAATGTTTTTTTTTTTGTATTATCCCTAGTACACGTGGTACAAGCCATGATAATCATGGTGGGTAAGAGTTGGTGATTGCTTTTACTGTAAGTACACCACATGTATATATATATGAACTTACAAATATGCCAGATCCCTGTTTGATTACTTGCACTCGCTGGTAGGGTTGAACTTTTGCAAGAATCGGGGGTCATTGGAGCATTTTTTTTTGTAATCAGAAAAAAAAGTGTCCAATGCAGGATTCGAACCTGGGTCGTAGCGGTCGAAAACTAACGGTTTAGACCATCCTTCCATCCACCCCCAAAATAATTAAATGGAAAACAAGAGCAAAGCTCTCGTGAGCATATTTGCATAAGAGGGCAATTGTAGGTCAGGTGGTTATTAGAAGTTTGATGTTTTATGTTCAGAAGAAACATCTATGCTCTAATATTTGTATTTCCCATATATAGATGTATGTTATTGCCTTATATCTTTCAAATATCTCAAAAGTAAAATTGGCACGTTCCACAGAGCCTTGCCACACTCTGTAGCGTGCTAGGTTTCATTTTGCCTTTAGCAATTTGTTTGTTAAATATTAAAAATTCTCTATAAATAATAATTAACTTTCAAAAAATTTCTAATTAAAAAGAGTTAATTAATATGCAAATTAATTAGGGCGAATGCATATTACATTTTTAAATAATTATTTTTTATGTAAAATTAGTTTTTCTTTTTAAAAAGGGGGAGAGATGATCTATTCTTAATAAAACGAATTATATTTACATAGTGTCGCGGGTTTTGTTTATTAATATTTAAAACACGGTCTTCTTCATAAAATATTATTAGATAGAAGGTCTTAACTATTGATAACTGACTCTTTTTTCATAGAGTTTTCCTTTCAAATGGAAACATAAAGAGAATGAATGTATAATAATTGTAGCGATCTGGTGAAATAAATTAGCAAATCGCTAGGAAGATTTGCCATTGATGATTGATAAACCTTATTTTTATCAAGGCTTTTCTTATCTTTCGTTCACTGATATTATGGGAATTAGGATTCTATTCTAAAAATAAAAATTATTATTCAGGTATATGCTGAACCAGTTCAACTGATCAAAATCTCATCCTAAAAGAAAAAAAAAAACATGGCTGTAGAACTATATAACTTTATAACATATATGTAATGCCTTGATAAAGGTTGGCGTTCAGCCAACAGAAATATTGGCAAAAAATATTTTATTCAACCCAATATATGCCTTTTTTATTATCTAAAGATATAAATATTAGAATTATAATTCTCTGTATCAATCAAATATAAATCTCCGAGGATATGTTTCTTTATTATACTTTTCCAAGTTTACAAGTTTTCGGGTTTTAAACGAGCCTTCTACAGATAAACATTTTTATAAAAGGAAACTATGCTGTATTGTAGTTGTTTATATACATCACTATTGTAAAACGAAATTAGACAATTATACCGCAAATGTTTCTTTTAAACGAAAAATCGAAATTTATCTGAAGGAGAAATAACGATTATTTCTAATCTTAAGGATGAAGTATGAAAGGATGAATTGTAAAGAGTGATGATAAACGGAAAAATAAAAGTGTCCAGGGATGGGACATCCTTTCATACTTCATCCTTAAGGTTAGAAAAAATCGTTATTTCTCCTTGAGATAAATTTAGATTTTTTTGTTTAAAATAAATATTTGCCGTATAATTGTCTAATTTCGTTTTACAATCATATAAGCCGCATTAGATTGCACTATACATTACTATATTTATATATGTATTTTGCTTATAAATGACTGCGGCGTATAATTATAAAGCTATACAAACAGTTTAACCGCATAAGTTTCTTTTTTATTTATGAAAAATCATTTTTAATTTCAAAGATAAATATTTAATATTTCTAACTTTTGGATGACGTATGAAAAGGTTGAATATATGAAGAGTGATAGTCTATATATGAATGGATGACGTATGGAAGGGTGAAAAATATGAAGAGTAATGGCGAACGGAAAAATAAAAGTGTCCAGGAGCGGGAATCGAACCCACAATTTTCCGTTCGCCATTACTCTTCATATTTTTCACCCTTCCATACGTCATCCATTCATATATAGACCATCACTCTTCATATATTCAACCTTTTCATACGTCATCCAAAAGTTATAAATATTAAATATTTCTCTTTGAAATTAAAAATGATTTTTCATAAATAAAAAAGAAACTTATGCGGTTAAACTGTTTGTATAGCTTTATATGTATTTTGGTTTGGACTACACCAATACCTCGCTTTACGTCGTTTCGTTTTGCGGTTTTTTCGAAGTTGCGTCGCTGCTTAATTTTTACTGATTTTCACTGTGCGTCGTTAGATTTTCGAAGTTGCGTTGTTTTGGATTCGAGTTTTTAATTTTTTTCCCCTAAAATATGGCAACACCTTTGTTTTTGATTGCGCCTTCACATATTTTTACTTTGCGTCGTTTCAATTTGCGTCGTGTTTTTTTTGGAACGTAACCACGAGGTTACGCGAGGTATGGGTGTATTTATATATCAATTTTAATATTAATTTATACAATTTGATATGAAAATATATAAATATGTATTGCTTTATATTCAGATCAACATTATATGTAGGAGAATGATATTCAAGGGGATTAGGTGAAGCGAACCTAGGCAAATTAGCGCCCATTGAAATGCAGGAAGACCGGCATCTAAATGTGATTAAAGGCCCGGATAGACAACACTGGACTGTTTAAATGCTCCTTCAGTCTATTCTGCTCGATTACAAAGGGCATCCTTCGGTTGACAGGAGAGTTGGCACAAACAATGATGTATTGCCAAGTTCTCTATATTTAGACTCGGATATATTTGAAGATTTTCTCAAACTATACCATTTATTTCCTTCAACACAACTCTCTGATCTGTTCTGGTAAAATTATTGACATTTATGATCGATTTAAGACAGAGGTAAATGGCTGAAATAGCATTTATATTGGTACTACACGTTGAATAATATTTTAATAGGGAACACATTTATGTAAAAGAATATTTAAGAATTGGGAACAGAATATATTTCAAGAAAAAGGTATTTACTTATCGTGCAACTGAAAGTTGTTGATGGCTTTCGCCATTATTATTAATAATGGGTATTTTGCAAATTCTGGAAAAATAAAAATCCGAAAAAATTTATATTAATTCCGACAGATGGCGCAAGCCATCAGCAACTTTCAGTTGCACGTTAAGGATAGACTTTTTTCTTAATTTATCCACCAATTCCCAGTACAATTTCACATTTGTACTATTTTTTTTCACAGAATATTTTTCGTTTCATAGAGGAATCAGTATTTGCATATAACACCCGGTTCATGACAGATAGTAGTTATGCAAATATCTGGGAGTTTATTCCCCGTATAATACGTGCGCTTAAGATAATATAAATTCTTTAGTTTTCTATTAACAAAAGAGACGCCAATTTTCGAATAAAATGTTTTATAATTAAAAAGGAATATATATTGGATCAAAATATAATCTATTTACTAATATTTAAATTGACTGAACGCTAAGGGAGAGGAGAAGTCCGACCACACCTACCTGCGGTCCCCCCTGGACCCTTGGAATATTTGACCAAATTCTGGTTCGTTTCCAAGGTGACTAACGTGGCAACGGCACCCATTTTCCAATGAAGAGCAAAGATAGTGGACATTGCGACTGCTGCGATAGAGATGCATGGAGACATCTGAGGCTCTTCATTGGACACGACAACAACAACAACAAAAACAGAACGCCAACCTTTTTCAAAAGGTATAATAACGTATTAAAATGGTTTATATATATATGAATATAAAGTTCCTGTGGCATTCCTTGTCGGTTTGGCATAATGATCCCAATTAGGTAACTCTGCATTCTAGAAAGTTCTTCAGTATTGATGAAATTTGTGTAGAATCTATCTATGAATATATGAAAACATCGACTCTACAATTTCGTATGAATATAAACGAAAAAAAAAATATTTATTATGACACGAATATATGATGATAATATTTGGTAAATCAAAAGATTCTGCCATTTTATAGAATTCTAGTTGCGTCGTATGCAATATTTTACTATAAAACGTGGCTATATATAATAATTCAGGTAAGGTATATATTTCTCAATGGGCCATGTAATTGCATTTTATCGATTTCAATGTCCATTCAAAGGATGAAGCGAATTAGCCAAGTTTGTTTTGAATAAATAAAAGGTGAATATGCAAATATTTCTATGAGATAAAGGTTTATCAAGATTAGAATATTCAACTTGAGACGGCTTTAATAGCTTTTAATAGAGACTGAAAATTCTAAGACAGTGTATGTTGTTCATGTAAAGGACAGCTTCAACGGTCTTAGAAAACATTGTAGAAAATTAACTACATATTTTTTACCAATATTTCAGTTGGCTGAACGCCAGCCTTTATCAAGGTGTTATAACATATTTATTGTGTGTCCATATAATACCTTGATAAAGGTTGGAGTTCAGCCAACTGAAATATTGGTAAAATAAATGATATTTTGATCCAATATATGCCTTTTTAATTAAAAATTAAATATTTGCGTAATGAAATATTTGGGACATAGACTTAATATAGAAAAATAATATTTTGATATAAATATTTTGAAAATAATGACGGTTTTTCATTAGCAATTATTTCAATAAATTTTCTTCCCAAGGTAACACTATCTACAAGATAAACGCTAGTTAAAACGTGATAAACATTTATATTATTTCCATTATAAACCCATCTTGAGGTTGAATAATGTTAAAGAAAATAGGAATTTTTGTTCAGCCTCTTATTTTTCAAGCCTATTTGAATCTTGAACTTCAAAACTTACTCAAGATATGGAGGGTGGAATTTGATGCATAGGTTTTCCCTCGGAAATCAGGGGTTTGGCTTGTGCAAAAGAACTATGTGGTGTCCATGTTTCACAAAAAATAAATCGGTAGGAATAAAATTTAGTATATTCTTTGATCTAAGTGATGATCCATTAAATATAAGAATAATTAAGAGAGAGAGAGTCTTATATGTTTTTGTGAGACAAAATTCACGCGGTCGCGGTTCATCGGGCCATTGGAAACTGCGTAAAATTTTCCTTCCTATCCTTTGAATGAAAGTTACTCTCTTTCTGAAAATATTTTAAACTTTATTTTAGACAATCGTAATTGACCATGATGATTTCTATATTGAAGCATTATCTTTCCTCTTTATCTTCAATATTGTTTACAAGATGATTAAAATCGGAAGCAACTGTAGCATTGATTCAGTCCCCCATGTGTTTACTACTTATCGACGTACATCAACATGTGTACCAGGGATTTGACTTGATTAAAACTAAATAGAAAGGTTTCCTTCCACGTAGCGGTCGATAGAGGTCCAATCAATCATCTTTTAACTTTCCCAGCAAAAAATAAACTTCCGATATTCGAAACCTGCGCACGGCTAACAAGAAGCTGCCCCCGCTGCTGGTATTTCTATAAAATAACCTTTTTTTTCTTAAATCTCAAACTTTTGTAAACTTAGAGGAATTATAAAAACGTCCTTTCTATATATATATATATATACTCTCCGATAAAAAAAAATATTCAAAATGGAATAACATTTGAAAAAGTTTATAATTGCTTTACACACACACAATTTAAACGATCATTGATGTTTTATTAGATTTCTTGAAATGGAACAATATTGTGAGGGAGAGAGATATGACCTACGAATTGTTTCGAACCCAATAAAATATTTCTTCCAGAAAACGATTATATTAAGAAAACATTGCAAATGAAAATGATACAATGGTTGTTAAGGGGCTTATGATGATCTTTAGAAATATTAGAACATTAATACACTTTCTATTGTTTAGAGTTCATTGATATAGAACATTTATACAATGGGTGTTAAGGTAACTATGGTGTGACTTTAGAGATTTTGGACATAAAACTTATTTTGTTAAGCGATCATTGATATCCAGCATTGGTACAATAGTTATTTGTTTGTGTGTGTGTTGAAGTGCTTATTGTGCAACAATAGAGATATTATGATAAAAGGGCATCTCCTTATCGTGCAACTGAAAGTTGCTGATGGCTTGCGCCATCTATCGGAATAAATATCAACGATTCTCGTTGATTTTTAATTATTCCATAATTGGACAAAATAATTTTTAATCAAGAATGGGTATTTGGTCAATTCTGGAATAATTAAAAATCAAGGAGAATAGTTGATATTTATTCCGATAGATGGCGCAAGCCATCAACAACTTTCAGTTGCACGATAAGGAGATGCCCTTTTTCCTTAATTATGCACCTTATCCCAGTAAAATATTACATTTGTACTATTATTTCACAATAGAGATATTAGTTCATTAGAACTCACTACTGTATATAGCTCATTGAGATAGAAATTTGATACAATGATTGCTAAGGTACTTATATTCTAAATTTGAAGATATTAGAACATTTGTACTTTCTATTGTTTAGTGTTCATTGAGATTGAATATTTATGCAATGGTTGTTAAGTTGCATATGGTGAACTTAGATATATTATAAGTTTCAGACTCATTGTTCATAGTTAATTGAGGTAAAACATCGTTACAATGGTTGTTAAGGTGATTATGGTGTGATTTTTAGAGATATTAGAACTTTTAGATTCAACAATGTTTATAGTTAATTGAGATGGGATATTTATACAATGGTTGTAAAGATGCGCTCTCGTGTTGTAAATTTATAAATATCAAAACATTAGTATTTTCTATTGTTTAGAGTTCATTGAGATAGAACAATTATACAATGGTTGTTAAGGTGATTATTGTTTGACTTTAAAGATATTAGAATTCACTTTTGTTAATTTTTAATTGAGAGAGAACTTTGATACAATGGTTGTTAAGGTGATTATTGTGTGACTTTATAGGTATTAGAACTCATAATTGTTTTTTAAAATTGAGATAGAAAATTAAAACAATGGTTTCTAACATACTTATGTTGAATTTAAAGATATATTAGAACTTTAATGAGTTCTATTGTTCAGCTTTCATTGAGATTCATTAAACAATGGATGTTAAAATGCTTATGGTTTAAATTTCGAGATACTAAAATATTAGTACTTTACTATTAGTACCGGGGATCGGTGGAAGAATCGTCTAAACCGTTGGTTTTCGACCGCTACGTCCCGGGTTCGATTCCCGCATTGGACACTTTTTATGTTTAAAAAAATGCTCCAATGGCCCCCGATTCTTTCATAAGTCCAATCCCACCAGCGAGTGCAAGTATAACCAAATGGGGCTCAGGCACATTTGTAAGTACAAAGTCGAACTGCCTTTCACATGTGTAGACATGTGGTGCACTTACAGTAAAAGCAGTCGCCTACTTCTACCCATCATGATTATCATGGCCTGTACCACGTGAACTATGGATATGCAAAACAAAAAAAGTACTTTATATTGTTAAAGTGCTTGTGATTTAACATTAGAGTTATTGGAACATTATTAATTTCCATTGTTTAGGACATTTTGTGATTAATCAACTATAATTTTTGTTCTGCATAACGTTGTTTGTCCAACTGTTATAACAATCGTTCTGTAAAACGTTGTTTCAACTGCTATAACAATCGTTCTGTGCAACGTCGTTTGTTCCAACTGTTATAACAATCGTTCTGTAAAACGTTGTTCCAACTGTTATAACAATCGTTCTGTGCAACGTTGTTTGTTCCAACTGCTATAACAATCGTTCTGTGCAACGTCGTTTGTTCCAACTGTTATAACAATCGTTCTGTAAAACGTTGTTCCAACTGTTATAACAATCGTTCTGTGCAACGTTGTTTGTTCCAACTGTTATAACAATCGTTCTGTAAAACGTTGTTTCAACTGCTATAACGTTGGTTCTGTACAATGTTGTTTGTTTCAACAGTTACTACTATATCTCTAACTCTATAATACCTCTAGAATACAATCGAGCAAGTTTTCCCGGTCACACAAGTATCTCCGGTGTTAACTCACCATACTGAATTCATAAGCAAAAAAGAACATAGAAAACCCTACCTGCCACTACTCTAATATACCGTCCAAATCAGAAAGATTAATCCTCGAATTCCTCATATGCAAACATAAGAACAGTATTAACAGAAGAATAGACATCTCAGAACAATTCTGTCATACTCCAAATATAGATTAAAATGACATCATTTCGTATATCTTGTCCCCCATTCTCACTCTTATATTCACAAGACAAGATTGTTCTCGACAAATTCTTCGACATTATCATCAAACATGTTCCGAACATGAACTCCCCAAATGGCAGGGATCTGTCTAGATTCAAGGCGGCTTTAAGCTCCTGATCCGGACGTGCCCTCGGAGAGGGCTACGTCGATTGTATATATCTCTCTTCATTCCTACCAATATGATTACCTTATAACTCCCTTTGAGTGTAAAGATTGACGAGATGTCACTAAAGTTGTTTAATTGTCAATTGTCACTCTTAGTTGTAACTTCGCTAGTTGAGAGAGATAAGCGAGAACTCGAAAGCTGGCAGTGTTTTTGTAATAAATAAATTATTGCGTAAGTTATGAAAAAGACATCTCCTTATCGTGCAACTGAAAGTTTCTGATGGCTTGCGCCATCTATCGGAATAAATATAAACTATTCTCGTTGATTTTTAATTATTCCAGAATTGGCCAATACTGATATTGATAAATCAAGAAAAACTAACCTTGGGCTGTTGGCTCTCATAATTTATGCGCCTTATCCCAGTACAATATCACATTTGTACTATTTTTTTTCTTATTACGTAAGGTTTTTTTGATATTTTTAATAAAGGTATGTATATCACAATATTTTCTTATATCTGAACAAAGGACATGTATTTGTTGAATTTCAAAACAGTTCGAAAGACTCTTGAATTCTAGAAGTCACCAGATTTTTCTAGAGAGTCCAAGATGGCATAAAAGAAATCCAAGTAATTTCTCCGGCTAACAAGCGGAACACAATTAAAGATAAAATACATATGTAAAATAAATTTAATTGGGACTTTTTCCGACCCCGGGAAAATTCCGGCCGTAATTATTAGAAAGCAGTTTAAAACTTGGAATTCCTCGAAGCTTTTCCCTAATTGGAACGGCCAAGTTGGGTAATTAATGAAAACTCTTTGTGACCCCCCTTTATGACTTCTACGTACATATATATTCATATTTATAATGAATGAAACATATACCATGAGGTGTAATGACAATTATAATTAGCTTTTAAAATCAAAACATATGTTATAACACCTTGATAAAGGTTGGCGTTCAGCCAACTGAAATATTAGTAAAATAAATAGTATTTTGATCCAATATATTGCCTTTTTAATTGAATATTGATAGAAATATTAATCGATCTAACAAACATAAATATAAAAAAGGAATATCCTGACCAGGAGCACATGTGCTTTTCAGATGGCAGAGTGCCATCTAGTGGAACAGAATTCAACTAAACATTTATTTAGCCTGTTTCCTGATATTTGGCCAACCCAACTTCTTGATTTATTAAGAAATTGGGTTGGCCAGAATATCAGACAACAAGCTAAATCAATGTTTAGTTGATTTCTGTTCTACTAGAAGGCGTTCTGCCATCTGAAAAGCACATGGGCTCCTAGTCAGTATATGCCTTTTATATTTTTTAATATCAACCCCTGAACTTTTTTTCTATTATTTTCAAACATAAAGATATACTTTGAAATATAAAGGAAAATATGTATATATATATATATATATATATGTTATAAATAGAAAAAAGAGAGATTTCTGTTAATTTTAATTATCTTGAGTATTATGCTATGGTAATGCAGTCGTGGTTGAAATATTGAAAGTATAATAATAAAAATAGTAAAGATCAAAAATAGCTTTAATTGCGCTGAATAAATATATATAAACATAATTTGAGAAAAGTACTGCCTGGCTTAAGGCGAAGAATAAAAAAATGGGAAACTTATTTACATAATGTACAAAAGGTTTGAGCCGGCCATCGGGAAAAAAACAACAATGAGTTTTTTAAGGGGAAGCGTGACCTCTGGTGGTCGATTCTACAGAGTATTTGTGTCTATGAAATATAATTTTTTTTAAATAAAATAATATTTTAATATGATATATATAAGATAGAGTTGTGGGAGGATGATATTCATGTACCAAAAGAGGCACATCTCTGTTTTTAATTGTACATAAGAACGATGGCACTGTACATATTCCCTAGTAAAAACATCATTAGTGATGATAAAGAATGAATCACACATCACTAGTGTTGGATAACTCTACAGATAGCCAACCTGTATACCATTATGTTGGACTATGACCCTCATCAGTACAGAGACGGATGTACTAATGATAACCATAACCCGAAAACATGGATACAGAATTTGGTCATTTTGTCAAATTTTCTAAAACTATTGTTATGACTTATTCTATCATTTCGAGGGTCGGTAGAAGGATGGTCTAAACCGTTGGTTTTCAACCTCTACGACCCGGATTCGATTCCCGCATTTGGCTTTTTTTTCTGATTTAGAAAAATATTCTCCAATGGCCCCCGATTCTTGCAAAAGTCCAACCCCACAAGCGAGTGCAAGTAACTAAACTGGGCTTTAGTACATTTGTAAGTGCAAAGTCGAACTGCTTTCCACGTGTTTCGATATGTGGTGCACTTACAGTAAAAGTAGTCGCCTACTTCTATCCACCATGATTATTATGGCCTGTACCACGTGTACTAGGGATAAGCAAAAAAATATATATCAATTAAGAAGGATCAGAAGATGAGTTTCTTTTATTGTATGAATGCTACGAGCGTTCGGGCAAAAGCCCTTCGACAGGCAAAAATACCAAATCTGAAGGGCTTTTGCCCGAAAGCTCGTAGCATTCATACAATAAAAGAAACTCATCTTCTGATCCTTCTTAATTGATATACCTTACTAGAAGAGTCTTTACCTTTAAAAAAAAATATATCATTCCCAAATTAGATATTTTCAATTTCAAATTATTTTGTGATTTTCATATCTTGCTGTATAATAAAATCGTACAAGATTAAAATATTGAAATAAAGAAAAGGATACATCCTGATGGTGCAACTGGAATTCCCTGGTGGTTTGTGCCATCTATCGGAATAAATATCCACTAATCGTTGATTTTAAATATCATATCGAATATTGGACACATACTTACTTGATTCATCAAGAAACATCAATCGCATTCGCGTTTCGGGCTGTTTGGACTTCCAATTCCATGATAAAAAAAAAAAATATTTTTCTTAATTTATTAACTTGATACCAGGACAATATTTCAAGTTTATATTTTTCTTTAAATTTCTTACAAAGAAACATATATTTTGACCGCTCAGACTTGCTATTGAAAATAAATATTTATTGGAATACATAACAACCAAATGTTGATTTTTTTTGGAATATTACACAGAGTAACAATCGCTATAGATGAGCTCATATTCGAAAAGGAACTTGTATGTATATAATAACTAGCAAATGCACCCGACTTCGCCCGGTTTTTACCCTAGCAAATGTTTGCCTAACGAACATTTGTTAAAACGATTTTAGAGAATTTTCACGGTGAATGGATGTATGGTTTATGAATCTATCTCGTACAGACAGACACACATTTATATATATATAATAATAATAATAATATAAATGAGTTTTAAAAATTGTAAAAAAAAAAAAATGCATCGGCCGGGAATCGAACCCGGGTCGCCCGCGTGGCAGGCGAGCATTCTACCACTGAACCACCGATGCTTATAAGAAATGGCCATATTTGGGTATTTATTCCATTCACAAAAGCAAACGATGACAGAATTGATTGTTAATGACTCTGATACTTGTATATAGAATTATAGTTTTGTTGTTTTCATGTAGACATATATACCAAAATTTGTTTCATATAATTGCTATTAATAATAAATAATATGTAAAGTTAAATTGGTTACGTCCTTCTTACCTACTTTATTTAATTACATAACAGATTTGATTTTTGCAAATGTTTAAACCATTTTTATTCTTACAAATCAGAAGGTGACAAATAAGTTCGCGTTTCGGAGTGTTATCGTATTTATTCCCATACATTCCTATTTCATTCCCATTAAATTGAACTGTTATATTGAGGTTTTTATAGTAATTGTTCGCCTTGCTCGAATTTTACAATAATTCTCCTTTTTCTCACACACACCATTTTATCAGCTAAATCGTCTATTGGCAATTTCGATCAATTTTAGATTTCCTATCGTAAGATATTACCAATCTCAGTCTTCCTTCTATACTAGCGAGAGATATAGTCTGAAACCATTTATTACTTTGTGAAAACTAGTACAAATGTGATATTGTACTGGGATAAGGTGCATAAATTAAGAAAAAGGCATCTCCTTATCGTGCAACTGGAAGTTGCTGATGGCTTGCGGCATCTATCGGGAAAATCTGTCACCATCGCCATCACCATCTCCTCAGCGGCGAAGTACGCGATCTACGTTTTCTTTGTAGAAGACGAAATACGTGGTGTCGCTGGAGACCCACTGGTGATTCTCCACCAAACTCTGCAGCGCTGGCAGAGGCGCCATATTCATTGTACATAGTTATTATAATCCATATTATCTTTTTTTTTTCAAATAGTGCAGACTGTGTACTTTGTATGTATTGACAAGATGTCAATAAAATTATTTTAATTGTCAATTGTCTATCGGAAAAAATATCAACTATTCTCGTTGATTTATAATTCTTCCAGAATTGGCCCAATAATGTGATATTTGGTATTTGGCCAATTCTGGAATAATTAGAAATCAACGAGAATAGTTGATATTTATTCCGATAGATGGCTCAAGCCATCAACACCTTTCAGTTGCACGATAAGGAGATGCCCTTTTCTTAATTTATTACTTTGTTATATCAAAATATCAAGTTTTAACTTATGTAGATATTTACGGTCACATATTTGCATATATTCCTGCAGGTCTTTCTCTCTTCCTTCTTTTCTTAATTTTGCCACAATTAAATGATCCTATATAGGAATAAAATTGTTTATAGCAATGATTAAGCAATGATATTTATGTCCCAAAAGAGGCACTTTTCCATTTGATTATATTTTAACAAAGTATTTATTAATTTTAAAAATTTATTATTTTATTAACAGAGTGGTCATTTTTATGTTTATATCTTGCTACTCTGTAAATTTCCCTCGTGACTTATCTTTTCTTTACCATTCATAGTTTTGTCATTGGCTGAAATAAATTGTTGTCTCCTCCCGAAGTTTGTCTTCCCTAATTTTCCACGTGGCAATATTAATGGGTGTTAAGGTACTTAGGGTATGAATTTAGAGATTATGGACATTAGAACTCATTTTGTTTAGAGATCATTGAGATTGAGGATTGGTTAAAATGGTTGTTGAGGTTCTCATGGAATAACATTAGAGATATTAGATCATTAGAACTCAGGTTAGGATTTTTTTCTGAATTTGCTTTAAATTGTGATATTCTGGTTTATTCCTTATCATAACTAGATATGTCTTTATTAAGGTGATGTACAGTACATTCATCTGATGCACAATTTTTATTTATTTATTCTATTTCAACACCCAAAACGCAATATCCCGGCTAGGGATAATTGCGTCGATTTACATTTTTTTCAAACAGAAAAAGTTATAAACATATTATACAAGAAAAAGTAATCGAAATAAAAAGAGAAACAATAATATATATTAGGAACCTGAACCTTTCAGGTTTAAAAGAAAAAAAAAATCATAAAATATTTACAAAAATAGTTAAATCTATGATATTTCTCTCTGCTATTTACAAATTGATATAGATATACAACATTGTTTATTGTCTGTTGTCTAGCGGTGAAGAAGAGTGGGTATTCCAGCAGTAGGTGTCTTGAGTCCTGGAATTCGTTGCCACAATGACAGCTAGAGTTCTGATGCACAATTAAAAAGAGAGGTGCCTCTTTTGATACCTATATCAATAATATCGAAACTTATATTTTATTATGAAAATACATTTAGCCATTGTTAGTGATGGTTTCTATGAGGCATGTAGTTTGTATGGACTAACATCCACGACAAAGTGACTCGTGAGCTTTATGCTCGAATGGTACACTGTAAATTTGAGAGGAAATAAATAAATAAAATGATCAAGAGGGGGCAATTCCTGGAAATATTCAATTTTTGTCCTTCTTTCATATATATTCAGGAATGCTCTCTTTGATATTCCTATTTCTACAAATATTCACTCCTTACCAGAAGTCCAACCCCTCCTCTACGTGGCAGGCGGGAGAAGCAGCACAAGTAAGGGACTGCCCTGTAGGGTGAAGTACGGTGTCATGAGCCCCGAGCCGCTACGGTAACCGTGAACAGGGAACTCTGAAATGTGGCTGACTAACGGGGCAATGTCCCGCCCCCTCCTTTCCATGGAAGGACATCCTAGGAGCAATATAACCACCCAGACCTCTCGGCCCATAAGCCGGTCCTTTTTCAGTTACCTAGCCAAGGTAATGATGCATTCTCCATGCACCGAGGCGGCCATTTGGTTTGGCCCCTCACGCCCGCCTTTATGGTCTAGCTCCATGGGGTCGACCAATCAGCCTATGTCCAACACCACCACAAATATGCACTTTGCAAGTAAATGGTTAACTTTGCGCCTCATGGCACAATTTTATCAGACAGGCTAACACCCGCCATCAACCTATTCGGTCGATATTGGTCCATCTGAGATAGTTGATTCATCGGGAAAAATCTAGTAGAAAAGAACATATTAATGAATTCGACATTCTGATGATTATCTTGCAACTCTAACATATGGGTCTTAGCTCTTCTTCACAATATCGATACTCCATTCCAAATAAATTTATCCAATTCTATAAATGCTGTTCCCATTAATACAATGATCTCACTTTTGTTATTGTTAGTATCAATCAAGTTCGAATTTTGGTTTCTATTTGAACAAATATTCTCCAATTTGATCTGTTAGTAACCATCATTCGCAGTTCATCTAGTGACCTTCCCGTAGTTTTCTTGACTTCTTCTAGTTTGCTTATTTTATGTCTTACTCTCTTCCTTCTTCCTTTTACATTCAAATGATCCCCTACATAAGGAATAAATTTATCAATAGAAATCATCTCAATGAAAGATTAGAAGAAGGTTTTCTTATATTAGATATTTCATAAAACTATCTATTTATTATAAACGTAACATGGACAATGTTTATTATGCCAAGAAAAATTCTTCTAAAATATTATAACAACGTTTTGTTTGCCTTTTATCAGACATTCCTTTAATTTGATATACAGACCTAGTATTAATTAGATATAGGTCAAACGATTCAGTATTTTTTACCTTCGCGTCCATTTATTCACTATTTACAATATGTCCCGATAGATGTACAATGTTTATTATGCCAAGAAACATACTTCTAAAATATTATTACAACGTTTTGTTTACCTTTTATCAGAAATTCCTTGAAATTGATGTACATACCTTATATTAATTAGATATATGTCAAAAGATCCAGTATTTTTTACTTTCTCGTCCATATATTCACGATTCACAATTTGTCCTGATAGATGTACAATGTTTATTATGCCAAGAAACACTTGTAAAATATTAAAACAACTATTTATTTATCAGACATTCCTTGCAATTGATGTACAAACCTTATATTAATTAGATATAGGTCGGAAGATCCAGTATTTTTTACTTTCGCGTCCATATATTCACTATTCACAATTTGTCCCGATAGATGGACAATGTTTATTATGCCAAGAAACATACTTGTAAAATATTAAAACAACTATTTGTTTATCAGACATTCCTTGAATTTGTTGTACAGACCTTATATTAATTAGATATAGGTCAAAACATCCAGCATTTTATACTTTCGCGTCCATATATTCACTATTCACAGTTTGTCCCGATAGATGTACAATGTTTATTATGGCAAGAAACATACTTGTAAAATATTATAACAACCATTTGTTTATCAGAAATTCCTTGAAATTGATGTACAGACCTTATATTAAATATACAGGGTGATCCAAAAGTCCCGCACAACTTTAAAAATTAATAACTCCGCGAATATTTGCGTTAGAGCAATGCGGTAAACACCATTGTGTTCAGGATGAAATGGGATTTTTTATGGCAAATAATGAAAAATTCGAAATTGATTTTAGTTACAATTTTATTCACCAGATGGCGCTCTACCAGATTCAGATATTCAGCGGCCAAATTGTTTGATAAATTGAAAAATATAATAGAACGACACGTATTTTTCCTTTTTGAATACCAGGAAAGAACCCTAATAATATCAAATAACAAATTAATAAAACACCACTTCGCCAAAAGTATGAAGAATTGGTTAACGATTTTCAAATACAATCAGAGATATGTAAAATAGGCAAATGCAAATTAAAACATGTAGCAAAAATATTTATATTTTATATGGGGTTTTGTGAAATAGATTGAATGTTTGAAAAATACTGCTGATATCAATACACGATTTTTTGATATGTTAATATAGTACCAAAAATTATTATGGCACTACTAATGGATTTCTTGCTATAAGAAATGTGTAGTTTCTTGACTAATTGGAGACCCTTGACTATTTAACTGGATATTTGTCATGATCCAACAAATGAAATATAGAGGGGAGTGACAAAATATATTTGTCGTACTTTATTCCAAATATCCTATGGGCTTGTCAAATGTTATCATTGTTTATTATACTGTACACAATTTTAAAAAATGTTTCCCCTCAAATAAAAATAATTTTTAAATCGACCTTTTGCGTTGAAAAACGAGGTAGTAAAATCATTTTGTATTTTTTTTTTTCACAAATTTCTAAAGTTATTAGTATACAGAAAATATTCCTTATGCTATTTCTTCTAATGAGCGAAAAGCGAAAACTAAACATAAGGGGAAAAATTGTGTGTACCAGTGTTATTCGAGAAGTTATAACACTGGTTTGCACGACATAATATGTGAGCAAATGACAAACAAAAAATTACTGTTCACAAATAAAAAAAGATAGTCAAGATGTGAGGACAGCATTTATTATCCCCATATCCCAACAAAAAGAGCTGCAAAATATTGGTAGATAATATAATACATGGCGGCTTATATAACACATGAGGTAACTGCCTTCTCTCTTGTATTAGGTCACAATCCTTGCTCAATGTGGCACCCTTCATTCTCAATCACCGCCTGCAGACGATAAATGACAGAATGGACAGCATTAAATAACATATCTGTTGAAATTGATAAAACGTGCCATCTGATAGAAGCCTTCAACATGGCCAATGTGGTAGGCCAGCATCGATAGACACACGATTTAATGTACCCCCATAAACAAAAATCGCAAGGCGTCAAGTCTGGTGATCTTGAAGGCCACTGGTATATAAAGTGGCGACTTTTCACACGATTTTCACCGAACGTATCCTTCAGCAATTGTTTGGCACCTCGGGAGATATGAGGAGGTCCTCCATCTTTCATGAATGTTATTTCGCTTAGTGCTTTTGCCCTGCAATATGGGAATACCCTTTTCTCTCAAAAGTTGGACATAACGTTCATCAGTTACAAAAGCGGTTTTAAAAGTTCTTCCATTGATTTTTTTCAAAGAAAAATGGCCCAATAATAAAAGAAGAAGTGAACCCACACAAAACTCTAACTCTGGGCTGATGAAGTGGTATTTCTGTAAAAATCCTAGGGTTTTCTGTTGCCAAAATGAGGCAGATTTGAATGTTAAATTCTCCCTTTAGATAAAAAGTGAGCATCATCTGTTCTTAGAACATTTGACAGCCAGTTTTCATCAATATCAATTTGCCGGAAAACCCATGCAGCGAATTCTTGACGCATCTCAAAATCGCCAACTTTCAGCTCGTGAAATCTATGAATTTTGTATGGGTACACACAAAAGAGACATTAAGTATAGCGTCTTCGGATATCACAATCATACTCGGCGAATTTAACGCCAAAAGTTCAATTTGGGGATCACCTGTCCTGGATAACAAAAGTCAGCAGGTTGGGGACATGCTAACAGACCTCGACCTTCCCCCGTTAAATAACGGAGAGAACACCTATCTAAGTCCACAGGCACAGAATCCGCAATAGACATCACAGCGATAAATTACAACATCGCACCCACAACACAATGGAAAATCATGAGAGGTGCAAACAGTGACCACAGACCAATTTTAACAACCCTAAACTTCAGAATTGAGAACGTCCATTAGAATAAAAGAACATGGAACTTTAGGAAAGCCGACTTGAAAAAAATTCACTGAAAAGCTTGAAGAACTGTGCAACGAAAAATTGAATTACAGAACGCTTGACAAAAACTTGGAAAAATTCTCTTCGAACATTTCAAAATCTGCAAAAGCATCGATAACTAGAGGTAGACGTAAAGACCTGTGGATACCTTACTGGAAGGACCACAACATCGAGGCAGTGATTTCAGAGAGAGAGACAATATCAATGAACTTCTTAAAAAAATAAAACAGAAGAAAACAGAAAGAACTCATTGAAATTAGTCACAAAATAGAACAAGAAATTTGGATATGCAAACAAGAAAAATGGCAGAAATCTGCGAAAAAATGGATCCAAGAAAGGACAGCCAACACTGGAATATGATTAGAGTGTTAGAGAACAATCAACACCAATACCAATCCTCCAATACTCTAACCGATATGAATAGAACACCGCGAACGAGAACAAACAGATGGCTGACATAATTGCTGAATATCTTTCAAGCACTTCCATACTCAACTATACGAATGAAGACAGGACTCTAAAAATAATATAAACCAGTTAGTTAAACAAGCAAGAAACTTCCATCAACAAGATATTTTCTCGAGAGACTTCACACTGAATGAGCTAAACTTATCAATAAAAAAATCCAAGAGGTCACCAAGAGATAATCTAATCTTTGGTTAAATGATCAAACACTTTGAAGACAAAGCTAATAATCAACTCCTACGAATACTGAACATTTCATGGCAAACTGGTAAACTACCAAAGAATTGGAAGATATCAATTATAGTGCCAATACTGAAGCCAAACAAAGATGCCAAGGAATACAAGAACTATCGGCCAATTGCTCTCACCAGCAAACTTTGTAAAATACCAGAACGAATTATCGACTCTAGGCTCATAGTCTGGCCTCACTAACAATAATAAAATAAACCTCTACCAAACTGCCTATAGATCCCAGCACTGTACGACTGATCAACTGTTTTACTTCTGTCCATCAATAATAGATTCTTTCCAGGGAAAACCGCCAAAGAAGACCACGGCTATATTCCTTGATATGACCTCAGCTTTTGATCGAGTGTGGAGGGAGAAATTACGTGAAAAGCTGCACAACATCGGAATAAGAGAAAAACCTTAATCTGGATTGCAGACTTCTTAAGGGGAAGAAGGTTAAAGGTTCGGGTCAATGGAGAAATTTCCAAGGAAGGAAGAAGATGGGCTGGTGTAACTCAGGGATCTGTGCTCAGTCCTCTATTCTATCTGCTATATATTAACGGCATCTATCCTTATCTCACTGAAGACACAAAGGTTGTCTGTTATGCAGATGATATAGCCATATGGCACACAAGTAGCAGCATAGAAAAATCGTAAAAAATACTGAACACATCAATGAGAGGACTGGAGAAGTGGGCAATGGAACTCCAAATGACCATAAACCCAATAAAACCAAACCTATGCGTCTTCTCCACTCACAGGAAAAAAGGCATAAATATAACAAAAAAAAATAAGCATAAACAAACAAATGATTGATAAAATTAGAAATCCATAATACCTAGGTGTGATACTGCAGTCCTGTATCTTTCAAGTTGGTCTCGAGGACCACGCCATCACCATCTCCTAAGTGGCAAAGTACGCGATCTACGTATTCATCGTAGATCGCAAAATGCGTGGTGTCGCTGGAGACCCAATGGCGATTCTCCACAAACTCTGCAGCGCTGGAAGAGGCGCCATATTCATTGTACATAGTGTATATAATGCATATTATCTTTTTTTAATAGTGCAGACTGTGCATGTATTGACAAGATGTCAACAAAATTATTTTAATTATTATTGATGAGGAATTGGAATTTTCAGAACACATAATTAGCACCTCAAATAGAACTATCAGAAAACTAAACATTCTGAGAAGGCTATGTGGAACAAATTGGGGAGCAAAACCCAGAATTCTCAGAACAACATATACCACCTTAATAAGACCGATAATGGAATATGCAACACCGGTCTGGGCTCCCTCAAGCTCATCACTAAAAGTAAGACTAGACAGTGTTCAAGCAAGAGCGGCCAAAATAATCACTGGTGCTGTTTCATTCACCAACAATGAGAAAATTCAGAGAGAATGTGTTCTAGACCTACTCGATCGAAAGCAGAAGACAAAATAAAAACAACTTGGATCGGCACTTCGGAAACGAGGAACCAAAGGAAGAGATCTCTCTGACCACTTGTGGTTTGGTAGATCCGCCCTTTTCTGAGAATTTGTGAAACTGACGGCTTTCAAGTTCGGGAAAAGAAAATCTCCTGGTCCCGAAGGGATCGATAACACGGTCGTGAAAGCCCTGGTAAGGATGCACCCATCGCTTCTTTCCAGGTTATTCAATAGGTGCCTGGACACTGGTACTTTTCCTGAGGCATGGAAGGTTGCCCGAGTAGTGCTTCTCGAAAAGTCTGGTAGAAAGGGTAATTCTCCTAATGATTATCGTATGCTTTCTTTACTAGCGTGTCTAGGTAAGGTCCTGGATAGCCTACTAGCTCAGCGACTGAAGCACTGGCTAGAAAGTAATGAGCCCCTTTCCTCTTTCCAACATGGTTTTAGGGAAGGGAAGTCCACAACCACAGCTCTGAACGAGGTGTTAGAGGGGGTTGAGATGGGCTTAAATAAGGGTGCTTGGGTTCTTTTCGTGGCCCTGGACATTGATGGCGCGTTCAACTCCATGAACTGGAACAAGCTGATGAGAAATTTGATGGACATGGGTTGTCCTGATAATTTGTGCAGCTTGGTTCGTGACTTCCTGAGGGATAGACGGATTAGCCTCAGTTTTGGTGGGCGGAAGTTGGAAAGAAACTGTGCTAGGGGTTGCCCCCAGGGCTCTTTCTGCGGACCTATTCTGTGGAATATCCTGGTAAACACCGTTTTCCGGGAGGAGCTCCCTGAGGGAGCCAGGCTGGTTCTCTATGCTGACGACCAGTTCCTCATTGTTGAGGCTGCTTCGAGAGCGAAGGCTGAGAAGTGTGTTGAAACTTCTCTCCAAATTCTCTCGAACTGGGCCCATGACTCTGGCCTTAAGTTCAATGTCTCCAAAACTAAAGCCCTCAGCTTTAAGCCTAGGGACATAAGAACTAAAAGGAAAGGGATCAAATGGGAACACAAGCCGGATTTCGGGATCGAAGGACGGAGGGTAGCGTTGGTCAATAGGATACCATCCTGGGGGTCGTCATTGATGACAAGATGGGTTGGTAATACCAGGCGGAGGAGATGGTGGCGAGAGGCAGGGAGGCGTTGTGCAGGCCTGTCCTGGTTGGCTCTCAACGGGGGGGGGGGGGGAGGAGGGTACTATTTTTAGGAACCTCTGCCTCTCCTGTGTCGAGCCAATCCTGCTATATGCTTCCAGGGCTTGGTGTCGCCGAAACAGGGATCAGAAGGTGGCGACTACTCTAGAGAGAGTGCAGAGGACAGCGGCACTCAGAATCACAGGGGGATATCGCACTACCAGCAGTGAGGCCTTATTGGTCCTCGCTGATCTTATTCCCCTGGGGTTGAAACTAGAGGAGGAGAACATCAGACAGAAGATCTAAGAGAACAGGGAAGATGCCCTGGGACTTGAAGCGGGTGCTGGATAATCCAGGAGCTGGAGATGCTGACGCGGGCTCCGGAGCTCCCTTGGTTTAGGAGACACAGCCTCATCGAAGGTAATGAGTTCGCAGACAGGATCTCTAAGGCAGGATGCTTAAAAGGTAGATCACTGAGGACCACAGTGACCAAGAAAGAAGTTTATAGGAGGATCAGGGGGCACGTCCAGGACTTATGTTTGGACAGATGGAGGAACATTGTGAAGGGGAGAGAGTTATTCAATGGGGTAACAACACCCAAGTACCTCTGTAAGGTAATGTCCCACAAACTCATTAGGGTAGTTCGAGACATGGGCTCTTCCCCAAGTCTCCACAGATTTGAAATTAAGAGCAATCCTGATTGCGTCTGTGGAGAAAGAGATGTGAATGCACGCCACTACGTCTTGGATTGTTCAAGGGTAGTGGGTGTGCAGGAAGAGAGAAGGAGGGCGAGGGGCGCGATCGAGAGTGAGCTGCTGAGAAATCACAGCAAGCTTCTTGAGAAAGCCCACGACGTGGCAGCTGAGCTTTTCCTCAGCTGTGAGTGAACAGAGTCGACCGGGGTCTGCCTCCCCGCGGTCCCTGCTGGACACAGTAGATAGTTTCCTATTTTGCTGTGATTAAAGGCCACCGGTATAGAAATTCTTCCAGACACGTTGTCTGGGAGGTGGTGTTTCAAGGTACAATGTCCAATCACTAGCTTGGATACCGTTACTTGGCTTATGAGTTGAACAGAATAGCAGCGAAGGCATGCTTCGCATGCCGGCTTGTGGACCGAAAGGTCTGGGTGGCCATCTACTTCTAGGGTATACCAACTGTGCTTAGGTGGGATCCTCCAGTTCTTGTTTATTTTGGCTACTGTTTCTATTTCTTTAAAAGTAAGTTTATTTTTCTGTAGCAAGGGTTCTTTTGTGCCTTTTTTCGCTAGCGCATCAGCAGCTTCATTGCCTTCAATGCTAACATGTAAGAGTATCCATTGAAGGTGAATTTTTGAGGTATTGAGAGTTTTTGGAGATAACCAATTATGTTCCTGCTTACTTTGTCTCTAAGTTCCCCTGTGTGACTCAAGTGTTGTATGGCACTTCTACTATCAGTAAGAATCCATATATCGTGATGTTTAATGTTTCTGATGGATTTTAAGACTTTATAGATGGCTATAAGTTCTGATCTGAAGACTGAGCAAAATTCTGGGTTTCTTCTGTTTATTTTCTCAATGCCATTTGTGGTTTTAATGAGAGAGCCACTGACAGTGTGTCCCAACTCATCTCTGCTACCATCGGTATAGATAGTTATTGCATTTTTAGGAATTTTATATTAATTATTTCTAATGATAATTGTTTTAAGTATTCTGGATTTTGGTATTGTCTGTTGGTGGTTTCATTTAAAGTGGCATTAAAAATAACATTTTGTTAGTGGTTCGCATGGAGATATTTTTTTCAGCTAAATAATATTTTTCCACTTTATATTTTAAAAATCCATTTCTTTTGGTTAGGTGGAGAGGGCCTTTTTTTTAGTCTTAGATTGGATTCCCAATTAAGTATGTAATTGAAAGTTCTGTGTTTGTTTCATAACTCTTGATTTTGTTTATATATATTGGCAGATTGTAGCTTATTCTATTCTTTAAGGGCATAATGTCTGCCTCGTAAAGTACAATATCATTAGGGCAGGGTTTTCGAAGACCTGTAATAATTCTAGCTGCACTTAGTTGTATCCTTTCCAGTGATTTTAGATTTGTTTCAGATGCTGTACCATAGATTTGATATCCATATTCCAGGATAGGTCTCATTAGAGATGTGTAAGTTAATTTTATTGTTGTTGCTTCAGCTCCCCACTCTTCCTGAAATATATTTCAAGATTTTTAGTCGGTCTCTACTTTTCTAACAACTCCTTCAATATGCTTACTGGATTTGATTTCTGGATCCAGGGTGTAGCCGAGATATTTAGGATGTTTATTATATTGCAATTGTTGTTCTTTCAGAATAATATTTGGTCATATTTTGTATAGTTTCTTATCGGTAGTAAAAAGACAGGTTTCAGATTTTTGAGGGTTAAATTCTAATTTATGTTTATTAGCAAATTTTTCTAGGTGGAGAAGAGTCTTGTTAAATCTCTTTCAGCTTTTTTCCAGTTAGTGCTGCTGCTCCTTAGAATAATGTCATCAGCGAAAAGTCCAATATTGGTTTTATGTGAAATTTATTTTTCTATGCCTGCAATAAATAGGGTGAAGAGAGTTGGGCTAAGGACTGATCCTTGTGGTAATCCTTGGTACAATTTGAAGTTTTTAGATAGAGTGCCATTATATTTGATCCTGATTTATATATTTTTAAGAGAATCATTTATCCAAGTGATAGCTTTTCCATCAATTTTGAAATGTTTGTATAATTTTGTAATTAACTTGTTTTTCCATACCTTATCAAAAGCTTGTGTAAGGTCTAAAAAGCAGCTATGGTGTGGTTAGTTGGTTTTTCGTTTTGTGCATCTTTTACCTTTTGTGTGAAAAATAAGAGTTGGTCTATTTTCCCATGTCCTTTCCTAAATCCATATTGTTCTTCTGGTAAGATATTTCTTGTGTCGGGGTGGTAGGTGAGTCGTCTGAGTATAATATTTTCCATTAATTTGCAGCGAATATTTGTTAGGGAGATAGGTCGGTAGTTTTTTGGGTCATCAGCAGATTTGTCAAGTTTTTAAATGGGAATTATTGTTGCATTTTTACAGTCTTGAGGCAATTTTCTAGTTTTCCAGGAGTTATTGAAAATATTAAGAAGTCTTTCTTTGCCAATTTTGCCCAAGTTTGATATCATTCGGCCATGGATTCCATCTGGCCCAGGAGTCTTGTTTAGGTCAGTGTTTTCTAATGCATAAGCTAGCTCTTTCATATTGATTTTTTTCATGGAAAATATTATGAGTGCTGGTGACATTTTTTACAGTCATGAATAATCTTTCGGGCCTTTTTTCAACCTTGATTTTACTACTTATTTGAAATGAATTACCTAAAAGATTGGCAGCAATTTTGTCATTAGTTGCTGGTGTACCATCTGTATTCTTAATCATATTTGTGTTTTCAGTTTGTGGCTGGACTCTGTCAATTTGTTTTGCCCAATTCCAAAGTTTTGTATTTGGGTTTCTTGGGTTCAGGTTTTCACAAGTTTGTTTCCATTTTTCCCTTTTCACATTTACGCATAATCTTTTTTTTATTTTTGCAATCACAATGTTCAATTCAGTTCTACAATATTTTTGGTTTTGGGTGCACTTTTTTGTAGTTCATTTCTTTTAGTTATAAGTCTTTGAATATTTTTGCCTGGTGTGTATAATTTGGAATGCATTTCTTAATATTACCTCTTGGTATTGAAACTTTGGCTGCTTTAACAATGGTGTTTTCGAAAGATATCATATTAGCCATTTTGAAGTTCCAGAATTTTTCTTAATTGAGCTAGTTTTGGTCTTGGTGCTAATTTCTATCAAATTAGGCAAATGATCACTTCCAAAACTTTTTAATATTTTCTATTTGCATTTGTGGAAAATGTCAGGATAGTAAAAACTTATATCAAGGGCTTGTGCAGTATTATAGCTTGTAGGAATGATGGGTAGGATTCCCATCCTTTAAGCACATGAAGGCATTGTCGTCAAATATGTTTGATAGTATTTTGCCTCTTGGGTTTGGCGTAGAACATCCCCATAGTTGATGTTTGGCACTAAGGTCACCTACAATAATAGTGTTGTCTGTAAGAAATTGAGCCATTGTTCCATCGTCAATAAATGTATTGTTTGGAGGGTGATACATATTGTATATGTGGATGGCTTTGTTTTGATTGAGGTAGACTTTGATACCTTGGGCTTCAAGGTCTAATGTGTTTGTAATATTAACGGCTATGTCCTCATAGTACAAATTCTTGATTAAAATTGCTAGGCCACGCCCTTCAACAGCATATACAGATGGATCTTCAGGCCTTACCCTGAGTAATGGAGGGGCCGGAATTAACATAATACTGAAAGATGGAACAAACATCAAAATCAAAGAAGGAGCAGGACAGATTTCGTCAAACTTCACTTGTGAACTGACAGCTATCTGGAAAGCCCTTGATGTATGCCTTAACCAACCATCCCTGCATCAAGCAGAAGGAATTTTAATATACAGCGACTCCATATCCGCTCTAGAAGAAATTCAGAAGGGCAATACTAAAATCACACAGAAAATACACTCGTTACTTACCCAACTGGAACCATTGGAGAATAACTGCATTCTACAATGAATCCCTGCCCATGCTGGGATCAGGGGTAATGAAATGGCATTCGAATTGGCGCAAAGGAAGCCAGAAATTTGAGCCAAAGAAAAGAACAAATGTCATTATTTGACGCTGATTCTTTGTCAAAATACAAGATAATTAAACGAAAAAATAAGAAAAGATCAAAATGCGAAATAAACTCTGAGAGAAAAATGACAAAAACTATAACAAGACTCAGAACAAAACACTATAAAGGAATGACAATACATCCAGATGGCACAATAACCTATAGGGCATGCAACAATTGTCCTGGTGTGGAACTTACACCTACCCACATATTCTTATAGCCAGCAATGGCCGCAGCCTTGCAAAAATTAGACATAGACCCTGAGCAGCAGCTTTACACACCTAAGATAGTGGACATTGCTGCTGCTGTGATGGAGATACATGGATACATCTGAGGCTCTTTATTGGACACGACAACAACAACGGCATTCCAGAGTAAAATAAATTATCAGAGATAGATACATATTTTTCAAATGAATTAAAATAAATATAATCGATACTGAGTGAGAGTTGAATTAAAAATATTATAAATTTATTATCTTCGGAAACAAACCGTATCTAAAATATCAATTTTCTTTTTGCTACATGTTTTAATTTGCATTTACCTATTTTACATATCTCTGATTGTATTTGAAAATCGATAACCAATTCTTCGTACTTTTGGCGAAGTGGTGTTTTATTAATTTGTTATTTGATATTATTAGGGTTCTTTCCTGGTATTCAAAAAGGAAAAATACATGCCGATCAGTTATATTTTTCAATTTATCAAACAATTTGTCCGCTGAATCTCTGATTCTGGTAGAGCGCCATCTGGCGAATAAAATTGTAACTAAAATCAATTTCGAATTTTTCATTATTTGCCATAAAAAATCCCATTGCATCCTGAACACAATGGTGTTTACCGCATTGCTCTAGCGCAAATATTCGCGGAGTTATTAATTTTTAAAGTTGTGCGGGACTTTTGGATCACCCTGTATATATGTCGGAAGATCCAGTATTTTATACTTTCGCGTCCATATATTCACTATTCACAGTTTGTCCCGATAGATGTACAATATTTATTATGCCAAGAAACATACTTGTAAAATATTAAAACAACTATTTGTTTATCAGACATTCCTTGAAATTGATGTACAGACCTTATATTAATTAGATATAGGTCGGAAGATCCAGTATTTTTTACTTTCGCGTCCATATATTCACTATTCACAATTTGTCAGAATTTACATTATAATGTGGACTAGATATTCAACAACGAGGTCACATTTATAGCATGATTAAATACGAAGTGGAGCAATATAAGTTCCAACAAATATTTTACACCTGAGCTGCTGGAATTACATCCAAGAATATCACCTGGAGCCAGGCCTGTATTAACTCCCAATCAGGAGCGGCGCAAACTTGGATTGCGCCCATTGAGGCCCCGCCAAATGGCAGATGGGAGCCATTGTAGGTGCAATCGTCCCTTTGAACCAAATTGAGTCGAGGTTGTAAAGCAGCCGCAGGCGAGCTCCCTCTTCCTTTGTGTTCCGTTAAAGATAAGGCCGAGGCCCCTTATCGCCACTTCACTCAATAATGTATGAGAAGAAGGCGCACGAATAAAAAAAATAAGAAAATATTTAAAAGGCGAAAAACGATTCAAAAGAAAATCTTAGTGATTTTGCCCTTCGCCCGATCAACCATTTGGGCGTCTTATCACCCGAGTTGCCATTTAATTATTTAATGCAATTATTTTTTCTCTCTCTCCAACTTATTTCACCTCTCTATGCTCAAAGATATCTTTCTATCTCTATTAAATTTTGAGAACTTTGTTATTTAAATTTAAAGTCTCTTTATTTTTCATTTCGTCTGGCATTTTTAAAGGCTACAATTAAATGTTCTGACAACCCTTTTTGCATATTAATCCCTTATGTAAACGTCAAATAATTTGTTTAATTGATAAAATGATTTTTGTTTTATGTTTTAGTTGTTTGATTTCTCTTCTAAATATATATATTTTAGAATATTATATGATAGAATTTATATTTTTGTATAAAGCATAATTCACTTACAAATATTTTATATTTTATCTCGTTATATGTGCATAGTTTTTATATTCTATCTTGACTATATATGCATATTTATCAATTTCCCCCACCTACTTTGTTTTTTAAATGATTTCAACTGTGATATTATAACACTATGCGGCGCTGAGTTTGTGTATACAAAATTGTAATGCCTCGATAAAGATTGGCGTTCAGCCAGCCAAAATATTGGCAAAATAAATCTTTTATTAAATCCAATATATGCCTTTTTATTATCTAATGCATATATATATAATTATATATATTTTTAAATAGTACAGACTGTGCACTTTTGCATGCATTGACAAGATGTCAATAAAATTATTTTTATTGTCTATCTTGGCTATTTGAAAACATATCTTTTTGCTTATCCCTAGTACACGTGGTACAGACCATGATAATCATGGTGAGTAGAAGTAGGCGACTGCTTTTACTATAAGTGTACCACATGTCTACACATGTGAAAAGCAGATCGAAAAAATGGGTTTATTGTTAAAATCTCTTAATAAAATAAATAAATAATTTCAACGTGTTTATTATTCACTAAACCATGTACACTCAAAATATTTAATCTCTCTAAAGCCCTTAGAAGTTCCACAAGTCAGAATATAATAATGCTCCTTTCTTTTTATACATACTTTTATGCAGATATTAGTTGTTTTGGTATTAAAATTAAAGATACTTCGGCCTGTAAATCTTTTTAAAAAAGTTTCACTGGCCAAAATATCTTTAATTTGAAGATGTATGAATGCCGGCCAGGCAGCCTCTATCTTTACGATAATTGTTTTGTGCCAAATTTATTTGTTCCAAATGACGCGTCATATCATTCATCCGATTAAAGAAGCACAGAGAGCTATTATATATTTTATTAGGGGATCGGTGGAAGGATGGTCTAAACCGTTGGTTTTCAACCGCTACGACCCGGGTTCGATTCCCGCATTGGACACTTTTTCTGTTTAAAAAAATGCTCCATTGGCCCCCGATTCTTGCAAAAGTCCAACCCCACCAGCGAGTGCAAGTAACCAAACGGGGCTCTGGCACATTTTAAAGTGCCAAGTCGAATTGCGTTTCCCATGTGTAGACATGTTGTGCACTTACAGTAAAAGCAGTCGCCTACTTCTACCAACCATGATTATCATGGCCTGTACCACGTGTACTAGGGATAAACAAATATATTTTATTGGCAGAATGTGTACCCAACGTGGCGATTCAAATAAGAATATCGTGCGGTTACCGAGAGCAGCAATGTCCCTTAAGTCCGTATGCAAATAATGCATTTAATCCAATTTAAGCAAAATGTCATTTAAGGAATTAGAGCATTCTGAAGCACCAACTGGTACAGGAAAGCAGAAGTGCATATTGGTAGGCCATCGAATAATTTTAATGATTTCTCATGAAGTTTCTTAAACCAATTTTTGATCGTTGAGTTGCAATCTATATCACGCTGACGACGACTAACAACTCGAAACGTGTTAATGGTTGGCTTTTCCTCATTAAAAAAAAAATGGGTTGGCCAAATATCATGGAACCAGCTTAAATCAACGTCCATTTGTTTTTTGTTACACTAGATGGCGCTCTGCTATCTTAAATGCTCATGAGAGAGGCCAGGATATGACTTTTTTTGGTGTATAAATATTATAAAATCTAAAATGCAAATACTTTATGTATATTTTAAAAACATGTATTTTATTTTCATTCATTGACTGTTCTACATTTTCGACCATAGATTCAGAACATACCACTTTAATTATTGTTGTAAATATGTATAGTTAACCCTACCTTTTTTTTTTGAATCACGATTATAGAATTCATTCTATAAATTCTATATTGCTGTGATAAATGATTTTTATGTGTAAATTTACTTCAAGTAATTCAAAATAAAAAACTACTTGAAAGGTAAATAACTATCTTTCTTTTTTTCACGACTGCACCTCTTTTTCAACAACAAAACAAAAATAATCATAGCATATATATTTTATAAACTAAAACTAATATAACAAAACATACTATTTGATAAAGATGTGTGAAATATACTCAGAGTGGCTTCTGAAATTTGAAAATTTATCTATAAACCCCAAGATATATCTTTCTTTCAAAATGTAGTTTGAAAAAATGGTACAAAAGTGTGAAATTGTACTTGATTGAGGTGGTTAAATTAGGGAAAATACATCTCCTCATCGTGAAACTAAAGGCTGCTAATGGCTTGCGCCATCTGTGAGAAAAAATATCAACCTTTCGTTGATTTTTATTCCGATAGATGGCTCAAGACATCAGCAAATTTCAGTCACACGACCAGATGCCTTTTCCCTATCTTATAGAGTTGTTTGGCAAAATTTATGCTGCTAAATTTATAACCAATACTTTTTAATCTTTAATTTTTATTTTCCATTTATTTAACAGAGAAATATACGTATTTCTGATGGATGTCAACTCTCATTGAAACAAATACTATCTAATTCAATTGAATTTTAATGATATTTTCATCAACATTGAGTAGAATTTTCAAAAAAAAAATATTCATATATTTTTAAAAACTTTTAGGTTTTCCATATAAATGAACAACATACAAGTAAATACACCTATCCTCCGATTTACACGGTAGATACGTTCCTGAGAAAAACGTGTAAATCGGGGGATAGGTGTACACAGAAATAAAAATAAAATGCATTGACAGGTTAAAATATGTAGTCAGCACATAAGCTCGGAATTCCTCATGAGATGTGTACACAGCGCATGTGTTCAATCACAGACGCATTTAGTATAGTGCGATAAAAACAAAAAAAAAAACTTATTTGGAAAACCGTGTAAAAGCGAAAACGTGTAAAACAAGTACCGTGTAAATCGGGGGATAGGTGTACTTGTAAATACTCTTCTAGTTTAATATACCTTTCATATGAAAAGAAAGAAATATATAATAAAAAAATTATTTTAAAAACTCAGCGTTAGTGAACATTTCTCTATAGAATGTAGAGAGATATAAATTAAAGAGGTAAAACAAAGGAAGATTCTGCTAAGTCCGTAGGCAGCATCTACAAATGGCCAGAGCAGGATCACGATGGGTAAGCTATGAATATTTTAGGATAAACGGAGGGAATCCCATATATCTTACGCCAGACTTTCTAATATTTAGACTAAACTTTGAATAAATCGGCCTCTTAAATAAAAGGAAGGAGCTTTAAAATGGAAATTAATTTGGGATCAAAATTGACGAATTTTGTTTCGAAGAAAGAATTTTTATTTCTTCTATAATATTTGGGCCATAGTCAAATATTAAACTATCTTTATAAATCTTTATAAAAAATAGCATATTTATCATCAATTTATGATCGTGATACTCCTGTTAAAGAATTAACAAGTCCGAAAGCTTGAAAATAAAAAGTTGAACAAGAAACTGAACCCTGGAACTTTATTTATTTTGAAAAACTATATTTATATTTGTTTTATTTGTGAAAGAAACATTCGTGCCTTAATAGTTTCATTTTCTATATATAGATGGCGTGTTTTTTCTTATATTATCTTGAAAATAGAAGTTACATGGCCGACATTCATATTTCTGTAAAATATAGACACTTCTCGGACAGTTAATAGTTTTATTTTATCAATGTTTCAACAAAAATATTTTGTCTTCAACTGGCGAAGTGTCTATTGCTTTATATTAATTCATGCCTAACTGGCCTTGTCCTTATTGTTTGCGGAAGAGATTTTCTCGATGTTTGATTACCATTTATAAGATTCCACACTCCAATATAGCATGCATAAGCAGAATCACCCAATACAGTATTAGAGCTCTAAGAAGCTGTCTGGTTTATTAAATTGACAAAACCACTGGGAGGATTGACTACTGATGAACCAAGCCTTCCCAATATTTTTCATCGCAGTAAGGACAGTAGAAGTTTGTTTAATGTGTAAAATAAACATTCGGGCCTTATAATTTCTTTTCCTATTAAACTATCAGTTGGCGGCCTATGTTATCTTGGATCTTATCTCACGCGGCCAATAACGTTCTAGTTTATAAGGTCTTATTGATTATACCTTAGAGCGCTAGTTTGAGTGCAATGGATGCAATAGTGCATAGAAGCCTCAAGCCATTAGTTGAGAGTTCATTTTCAGACCTATAAACGTTAAAAAAACATTAATACCGCGTTAGAACGCCCTTGCAGCCTTAGAATAATTTATAACGCTTTGCCAAATGTTTTAAATTCTGTTCGCTCCTGACGAGGACAAAAGATTTT
Source organism: Cordylochernes scorpioides (assembly GCA_030710605.1). Lineage (NCBI taxonomy): Eukaryota > Metazoa > Arthropoda > Arachnida > Pseudoscorpiones > Chernetidae > Cordylochernes > Cordylochernes scorpioides. The sequence goes on from CP092876.1 coordinate 81,708,479, forward strand.
GTCGAAACGTCGAGACAATAAAAAAGATTTACTGGCCGAAGTGTCTTTTATTTGAAGAACTATGAATGCCGGCCAGGCAGCCTCTATTTTTACGATAAAAACGTTATATTGTAATTTCTCGAAAACACAGGGTAATATAATTATGATATACATTTTCAATATTAAACTTGATTAAGTGTTATGTAATTTGAATAAATATAGCAAAATATATATATATTTCAACTAGAAAAAAGACGCTCTAATATCATATTCGTTAACCTAGTTATTATTTTTTTGTACGAAGTGTATGACGTTTAAAAGCCGATTCGTGTTAAATCTTTTGTGCTGTTAAACATTTTAAACATTTATTGAGATGCATTCAGAATATTCAGCAAAATGTATATTTATATATTAGACAAACTCTCCCTCTGCTGTGGAATTTTTTATTTAACACAATATATGTAATATATATTAAGAAAACTAAAATATTCATCTTCTGAACGTGCAACAAAAATTAAATAATCTACAAAGTTGAGAAAAATCTTGGAAGATTATGCATACCTGACCGAAATATGGCTCATGTTGACCCTTTTCTTGGCAAAGTCTGTTGAAATAGCATCAGACTCCCTTACTCCTTGAGCTGCTAGCAAATTTTAGACCCTTTCTTATTGCATGGGACTATAATTTTCACTCTTGAATGCCCATTTAAAGGTGCTTCTTCTGGGTATCGGAAGCCGTTAAATGAGTATTGAAGCTTTTTACTGAATCTCCACTTTGGTATTGGTATGTTGGTTGAAGTGATCGCTGAGAGTGGTAGCAACGGGAAGGTGCTTGGCGTCAGAGCAGAAATCTCAAGAGTTGGAAACTCCTGGTGAAGTACTATAAGGTCTGGCGCTAGTTAAAAACTTGCCAGTGCTATAAAAATATTACTTTAGGGTCTGCTGCAGGGTTCAGAGCATTCCGTGGTAGCATATGTTTAGAGGAACTGTGTCAATACGTTTCATTATGTGCAAATTTACTGAATGAAGGCTTCAATACCAGACACTACCGGGTGTACCGTTGCTTGCGTGTGTGATCTCCATTGGTTTCTAAGGGCCAAACTACCAGATGTCACCTGAGGTTATATAGGAGGGCATCGATTTACCTTTAGAGATGCAGATTTTTCCAAAGAGGGTTGTTGAATTTTCCTCTTCATTCAAAGAGATCAAGATCTTCGTATATAATGGAGACAACCCTTTAGTAAGACAGCAGCTTAGCAACGAAGTCTTCATTTAATAGCAATTGGAAGATTGCCCTAATTATTATCTTCTCAAGCGGAACTTGATAAATAATAATATCGCTTTGAATCGAAATAATATATCGAAGTTTATATGAATTTTTATGATCATTTTCTCTTTTCTTAATCAACAATCTTTCAAGCATGTTTCGTGCGCTAAAAACATTTCAGAAAATTGTTACCGTTGTTGAGGACCTCCAAAGCTAGTAGAAGGGCGGTAATACCTGAAAGCTTGAGGTTGGAAAAAATGAACACTGGACATACTTCGGACCTGGAGGCAGTTGGCATCAGCGCTGCCTGGAGTATAGGAGCTCCATCTATACTTCCTTCCTGTGGTGAATCTGTATAAGACCCTGGAGGCTGTTGGGCTCAGCGCTGCCTAGAGTATAGGAGCTCCACCTATACTTCCTTCTTGTGGTGAATCTGTATAAGAACCTGGAGGCTGTTGGGCTCAGCGCTGCCTGGAGTATAGGAGCTCCAACTACACTTCCTTCCTGTGGTGAATCTGTATAAGACCCTGGAGGCTGTTGGGTTCTGTGGTGCTTGGAGTATAGGAGCTCCATCTATACTTCCTTCCTGTGTTGAATCTGTATAATATCGGTGCTCATAATGAAGCTGTATGTGTGTGTGCATAAAGATGAAAAGAAGCTCAACTCCAGAAACCTGTTGCCTTATTCAACACCAATAGGTATCTCACGTGGGAAACCTTTGACCTGTGTACGGATGATCGAAGTAGAGGCCACCAGGTGGCCTTTGGAAGTTCCAAATTGAATTAGCGGAGGTCTCACACATTAATCACTATTATCAGAGGAGAAAAACCTCCGTCTGGGCAAAACAAACCAATTAATCGATGTTCCATCATTAATTTAATTACAATTTACTTTGGCTCACTGGTCAATTACTGCAATTAATTGGAATTGAGGAGGCTGACGAGGTCATCATAGTGTAATTAACATTCCAATTAGTGTTAGATTCCTTGGCGCGAGGTTCATTACGGGATGGGAAGTTGCTGTATTGTCAGGTCGCCAGATAGTGTTTGGGACAGGTGGTGCAGACATTTCGAGGAATGGGGCTGAGAAAACTCAGAAAACTCTAAAACACCCCACAAACTTCTTTATAATTCCCCTACGAAGCATGTATCTATATATGAATATATTAATCTATAAAAATACGAGTCATATATTCTGCCAAAATAGACACCAAGACTAAAAACCATCTATTAACCGACTTAATGAACTAGAAGACCCGGGTCGGTGAAAAAGCCACAACATCGGCTTTAGAAAATCTATAATATTGCCCATGGATACCATGATTTCTTGCCAGTGGCCCTTGTGAGTCTAGGACTGACCTTGATTGCATGCATTTCACGAGGGATTCGAGATATTTATTTATATTGATGTAAACTAATTTATTATGTAAATATATTAGCATATATACGGTATTTCACTCATTAAAAATTTTGAATAGAACCTTGTGGCAGGAATAACTAGCACAAAAATAATTATGCTAGATATATGAAAATTAATTAAATAATGCTTCATATATTTATATGATTAAAGTTTTACAGGTACGCAGGTTGAAATTTGCCTGAGAGGAGCCATCTCAAATGTGAAAGTGGGACAAATTAATACACGCTGTGGCCTCCTAGATGCAGGCGTGAATGCATTATCAATATTTCATAAATGCAACCGAACTATTAATTAAACATTTAGTGTGAAAATCCAATCAAATATTCTTCTATCGAAAAAAATATATATATATTTCTTGGTTTTTCAGGAAGCCATTGGGATCAAAATATATTTTTGGTCGCAATGGTTCAGCCTACTCCACGCTGACGAGCGCCAAAAAGCGAGAAAACGCGTTCGTGGATGGCTTTTCTTGATTTATCAAGAAATTGGGTTGGCCAAATATCAGGGAACAGGCTAAATCAATGTTTAGTTGATTTCTGTTCCACCAGATGGCGCTCTGCCTTCTGTAAAGCACATGTGCTCCTGGTCAGGATATGCCATTTTTAATCTAAAACCTCAAAAATTTCTATATTTTAAAAAATATATATTTTATTTTATTCATTGATAATTTTTATTTTTGTTATCATCGTTTTTAGAAAGACTTTCAGTTTTAGTTGTATTATTTTGTTGTAAATATGCGTAGTTAACCAATCAATCCTTTTAAATCACTAATATAGGATTAAATTATAAATTCTATATAATGTGAAACTAACAATTGTGTAATCTTTCCTCAAGTAATTGAAAATAAAAGCTACTTGACGGTAAATAATTATCTTTTTTTATCACGACTGCACCTCAACCCTTTATCTTATCATCCTTTGTCTTATCAACCCTTTATCAACAACAACAAATTTATTCATAACATATATGTAATATTGTTTCAAATGTGCCGACGAATGGATGAACTGGCAGTCGTGTACGTGAGACGAGTGTTGATGTTCTTCCGGACGCGGACAACAAGAAGCAGAGGCAGGCATCCCACGGGACAGAGGTAGAGGCCATGACACAAACTTGGATGCTTATCCCCGAGACATGAAGAGAGAGACTCGAAGCGGCCTGCCGATGGCCACACCCTAGAACATCTGCTGCTGACCCCCTGCTTAAACCTGTCCTATTTACAGGGGTCGTCTATAAAGAGTCCCTGGGGGCCCCACATGGGATTTGGCATTTTCCTCCTCTCTCCCCAGCTGACCGCTCTTTGGATTTTTATTTTGACCTCAATATTTTTAGTGTTACATAGAAATAGGGGTATACAGGTATTATCAATAAAGATATAGCATATATTCAAAATATGGGGTGGCAGCAAACAGAAACGGTGTACATTCCAAAAGAAGGGCAGGTTCTTTTAAGGTATAGGCTTTAACTAATTGGAATATATGTGACATATACTAAAAGTGTCATTATTATACAGTTTAAAATATACTATATATATATATATATAATACAGTTAAAAGAATTTCAAATTTTATAAATTTTGAAATTATCTTAACGGTATTATTCGATACAGAATTAGCTTGCTGTTCTGAGTCAAAGTTAAAATGAAAATATGTATTTCTCTTAATATTTTACTTTTCTCTACTTTCCAAAAAAAAATATTTTTTTACTATTAATATATATATAAGCAGAGAAGGAAACACATACAATGAGGTATTGTATTTAAAAGTTAGACACTTCTTTAATTAAAAAGAAAAAAGGTTGTCAGAAAACCTATATAGACATTTTAAAAAAAGAATAAACGGCAATCTGTGTATGGGGGAATACCCATTTCACCCAACGCCATGTTGTGAGAACAGGGAAATTCTGGGGAAGAGCGAGATAAGGGAATGCAGTAAAATTGGACAATCCATTCCGGTCCTCTCTCTATCTCTGCCCGGGCGATACCTACGGAGCTCAGTCCCGCAGAGAGCTTCGACAGCAGTTTATACTCTGGTTTAACTTTGTATCCCATGGCAACACATAGCTGCAACAACTGAATTTCTGTATTTTTTGAGTGCACATATTATATTAAACTTGTTTTCTTTCAGTTTGTTCAGACTTTGTTATTTTAACGCGCAATTCTAATTTTCAACTGGAATAATATGAGATTGAGATTTAAACTACTTTTTTATTACACAAATTTATATAAGATTGAGTTTAAATTAAATATTGAATGTTTAAATATCTCCCTGTTTGTTTTTAACGAATACGCGTTTATCGTTCCTTTCTATATTTTGACAGATTGCTATATGAAAAATTTATATTTAAAGGCTTATTGATGTGTGTGTTATTATTAATTTTAACTAGGTAAATTTTGTTGCTCCATTAAAAGGGGGGATGCCATTGCCCCGTTAGTCAGCCATATTTCAGAGTTCCCTGTTCACGGTTACCGTAGCGGCTCGGGGCTCACGACACCGTACTTCACCCTACAGGACAGTCCCTTACTTTGCTGCTTCTCCCGCCCGCCACGTAGAGAAGGGGTTGGACTTCTGGACATTCATACGGACAAGACACCTCGGTTGACCGGTATTGTGGTTAGGGTGCATGGACCAATCTGATCTGTTCCATGGACAAGACATCACCACCACCACTTCAGTTGGCCGGTATTGTGATCAGGGTACATGGACCGATCTGTTCTACTCAATGGACAAGGCACCACCACCACCTCAGTTGGCCGATATTGTGATCAGGGTACATGGACCGATCTGATCTGCTCCATGGACAAGACACCACCATCACCTCAGTTGGCCGATATTGTGATCAGGGTGCATGGACCTATCTGATTTTCTCCATGGACAAGACACCACCACCACCTCAGTTGGCTGGTATTGTGATCAGGGTGCATGGACCGATCTGATCTTCTCCATGGACAAGACACCACCACCACCTCAGTTGGCTGGTATTGTGATCAGGGTGCATGGACCGATCTGATCTGCTCCATGGACAAGACACCACCATCACCTCAGTTGGCTGGTATTGTGATCAGGGTGCATGGACCGATCTGATCTTCTCCATGGACAAGACACCACCACCACCTCAGTTGGCTGGTATTGTGATCAGGGTGCATGGACCGATCTGATTTTCTCCATGGACAAGACACCACCACCATCTCAGTTGGCCGATATTGTGATCAGGGTGCATGGACCGATCTGATTTTCTCCATGGACAAGACATCACCACCACCACTACCTCAGTTGGCCGGTATTGTGATCACGGTGCATGGACCGATCTGATCTACTCCATGGACAAGACACCACCACCACCTCAGTTGGCCGATATTGTGATCAGGGTGCATGGACCGATCTGATCTACTCCATGGACAAGACACCACCACCACCTCAGTTGGCCGATATTGTGATCAGGGTGCATGGACCGATCTGATCTACTCCATGGACAAGACACCACCACCACCTCAGTTGGCCGATATTGTGATCAGGGTGCATGGACCGATCTGATCTACTCCATGGACAAGACACCACCACCACCTCAGTTGGCCGATATTGTGATCAGGGTGCATGGACCGATCTGATCTACTCCATGGACAAGACACCACCACCACCCCAGTTGGCCGGTATTATGATCAGATAACATGGACCGATCTGAACTACTCCCTTGACAAGACACCACCACCACCTCAGTTGGCCGATATTGTGATCAGGGTGCATGGACCGATCTGATCTACTCCATGGACAAGACACCACCACCACCTCAGTTGGCCGATATTGTGATCAGGGTGCATGGACCGATCTGATCTACTCCATGGACAAGACACCACCACCACCTCAGTTGGCCGATATTGTGATCAGGGTGCATGGACCGATCTGATCTACTCCATGGACAAGACACCACCACCACCTCAGTTGGCCGATATTGTGATCAGGGTGCATGGACCGATCTGATTTTCTCCATGGACAAGACACCACCACCACCTCAGTTGGCCGATATTGTGATCAGGGTGCATGGACCGATCTGATTTTCTCCATGGACAAGACACCACCACCACCTCAGTTGGCCGATATTGTGATCAGGGTGCATGGACCGATCTGATTTTCTCCATGGACAAGACACCACCACCAACTAGGTTAATTTTACTCGTTTCAAAATATTTCAAATTTAATTGTTTCAATATTACAATATTATGATGAATTATTTGAGATGTTCACAGGTTAATGGAGAGTAGCATCTACCGTCAATTTCGGACA
>CP092876.1:81715519-81737740 GCA_030710605.1 Cordylochernes scorpioides
CGGGGAATATATCTTATATCTATATATTCCTATTAAATAATCCCTTGTAACAATATTATGATGAATCTGATTCAACACTCATCCTTTCAGTGATACGCTAACCTTGACATGATTTAACACAAAGCAATAACGCGCCATCTATACATATAAAATGAAAGGATTTAAAAGCACGAATGTTTCTTTTATACATAATACAAACTTCTACTGTACTTACTGCAATGAAAATACATATTGGGAGGGCTTGGCTCATTAGTGGTGAACCCTCCCAGCGGTTTCGCCAATTTAATCCACCAGACCGCTTCTCAGAGCTCTAATACTGTATTGGACGATTCTGATTATATACGCAGCACTGAAGGGTGGAATCTCAGAAATGGTTTTCAAGAAGACTATGAACATAGGCTTATAGGCTATATCATGTGTACGTTGGAATTTGTGGCACTGGAAATGTGTCGTACTTGGAGGCTGTTGTTGGATTCTGTGCTGCCTGGAGTATACAAGCTCTATCTATGCTTCCTTCCTGCGGTTAATCTATATAAGACCGGTGGTCTTAATAAAGCTGTGTGTGTATTAAAATGAAAGTATCAGACTTACAAGTATTTCTTTTTAAAAAATAAATTCATATATCATGCTTTCATGCCCGAAGGCTAATTATATTATTTATAAAACCTTTTAAAAAAGAAAGGTATCCCTGGAAGCATGATGTTTTCAAGAAAGTATAATTATATTACGATACACTAGCGCGCCATCTGTTATCAAAATACAAAACTATTTTAGACGCGTATGATTATTTTTAAAATAAAACAATTTCTACTGCCCTTACTGCAATGGAAAAATTAATGGGAGGGCCAGGCTCATCAGTGGTAAACCCTCCCAGCAGTTTCGCCAGTTTAATCTACCATACCGCAGTTATTTTGCATTTTTGGAACTTCCTTTTATAGTGATACTGTGTGATCAAGTCTCTTCGAATGGGTATTTTAGATGAACTATGGACATAAGCTTTTAGGACTATTTGGAAAGTATAATTAGTTGTTAATTCTGGGATATTTTAATATCAATTCTCAAACTATCAGGTCTGCCTGCCTTTCTACAGAATAATCTAACAAGGAAACATAAAAGATGGCGCAAGCCATCACTAACTTTTAGTTGCATAATCAGAAGAAGTATTTTTTCTTAATTTTTCCACTTGATACAAGTACCATTTCACTCTTGTACTACTTTTCATTAAACATTTAGGTCTCTATTATACGGCGTTACAAGTCGGTGGACAAGTAGGTAACACCCTCAATTCCCGACAGTCATCAACCGGGATTGAATCCCGTGTTAAAATTTTGTTTAATATGTAAATAATCATCACATATTATTCACTGTTTCAATTATCATGAACTAGGTTGCTCTTGTTGACCGGTACCTATTAATGTGATTTTGAACCGATACGGTGTTAGGTTTAATTGTTGAATTGCTCACCTGGAGAAGGGCAGGAAGTTTATTAATCGTTTTTAAAATATCCATCATAAACTTATCCTCTGATGATTATCATTTACAAATTATCACAAAAATAAATTCTGCTTAACTAAATGTGTTTTGAATATGTCGAGAGAGATTAACTATTAATAAAATCACCTTTAAAATTGTTCACCGTAACATTCATTTTTAACAATTATTCATAATAAACTTTGGACATTCCATTCATACTACAAGAGAATTGAATCTTCATCAAATTATCAAAAAATATTCTAAAATCAATTTTACTACACATAATGCAAATAGTTCTGAATATAGAGAAATGCATATTTTACAATTACAATTATTTTTATTTCCAAAGCGCTATATCCCGCAAGGGATACTTGCGCCAAACAAGGAGAAAAGTTTATTTACATAAGTTATTTACATTATTCAACACATGAAAACACTAGAGATCCAGATTTTGTAGAAAGTTTAGAATGTATTTACAAAATGAATTAAACTTTAAATATGATTTTTTTTGTCGGAAATCAAATCGTTAAGTTCACAAACAACTAGTTTATTCTTCAGTCTATAATCTTGAAATGCTAGGCATTCGATCAGTAGATGTCTTCAGGTTTATTTCTCAATACCACAAAAACAACTTGAATCCTCCACTTTTGAAATCTTTAGATAATAAAAAACACATATATTGGATTGAATAAAAGGTTTATTTTCCTAAAGATGTTGTGATGTTGTGTCTCTCTATATATGCCTTTTTATTATCTAAAATTCATAGAAATTGCCTCCCTACAATATCAATTGCTTATTCCGTATTGAAGAAGTAAACCTATGAAAATATGAAATGTTTTATATATTATACACTGCTAGCGCAATTATCAAAGAAATCTTCAAATGTAAACTTCAGTTTTATTAGAATATAAGAATAACAAAATGAATTTTTAAAATTATCCCTAGTACACGTGGTAGAAGCCATGGTAATCATGGTGGGTAAGAGTTGACGACTGTTTTTACTCTAAGTGTACCACATGTCTATACATTTAAATTAAAAAGGCATTATTTTACCAATATTTCAGTTGGCTGAACCCCAACCTTTATCAAGGTGTTATAACATTTTAAAAACTTAATGCTGTTGACGTTATGTGGCGCTGAGTTTGTTGTTGACACACTTTAAAATGTTATAACACCTTGATAAAGGTTGGCGTTCAGCCAACTGAAATATTGGTAAATAAATTATATTTTGATCCAATATATGCCTTTTTAATTGAAGATTTATTTATGGATTGCTCTATTTTCAAAATGTCTATATATATGAAAAGCAGTTCGACTTTTGCACTTACAAATGTGCCAGATCCCTGTTTGTTTACTTTCACTCGCTGGAGGGTTGAAATTTTGCAAGAATAGGGGGTCATTGGAACATTATTTTTTTGTAATCAGAAAAAAAAGTGTCCAATGCGGGAATCGAACTCGGGTCGTAGCGATCGAAAACTAACGGTTTAGACCATCTTTCCACTGACCCCCAAAATGATTAAATGGAAAACAAAAGCAAAGCTTTCGTGAGCATATTTGCATAAGAGGGCAATTGTAGGTCATGTGATTATTGGAAGTTTGATGATTTATGTTCAGAAGAAACATCCATGCTCTGATATTTGTATTCCCCATATATAGATTGTGCGTTATTGCCTTATATCTTTCAAATATCTCAACAGTAAAATTGGCACGTTCCACAGAGCCTTGCCACACTCTGTAGCGTGCCGGGTTTCATTTTGCCTTTAGCAATTTGTTTGCTAAATATTAAAAATCCTCTATAAATAATAATTAACTTTCAAAAAATTTCTAATTAAAAAGAGTTAATTAATATGCAAATTAATTAGGGCGAATGCATATTACATTTTTAAATAATTATTTTTTTGTAAAATTAGTTTTTCTTTTTAAAAAAAGGGGGAGAGATGATCTATTCTTAATAAAACGAATTATATTTACATAGTGTCGTGGGTTTTGTTTATTAATATTTAAAACATGGTCTTCTTCATAGAATATTATTAGATAGAGGGTCGTAACTCTTGATAAATGACTCTTTTTTTCATAGATATTTCCTTTCAAATGGAAACATAAAGAGAATGAATGTATAATAGTTGTAGCGATCTGGTGAAATAAATTAGCAAATCGCTAGGAAGATTTGCCATTGATGATTGATAAACCTTCTTTTTATCAAGGTTTTTCTTATCTTTCGTTCACTGATATTATGGGAATTAGGATTCTATTCTAAAAATAAAAATTATTATTCAGGTATATGCTGAACCAGTTCAACTGATCAAAATCTCATCCTAAAAAAAAAAAACATGGCTGTAGAACTATATAACATACAAAAATGTAATGCCTTGATAAGTTTCAACTAGCAATAATCGCGCCTCAGAAGATCCTCATGGGCTACGATATCGCCTCTGCGCAATGTAATGCCTTGATAAAGGTTGGCGTTCAGCCAACAGAAATATTGGCAAAAAATCTTTTATTCAATCCAATATATGCCTTTTTTATTATCTAAAGATATAAATATTAGAATTATAATTCTCTGTATCAATCAAATATAAATCTCCGAGGATATGTTTCTTTATTATACTTTTACGAGTTTACAAGCTTTCGGGTTTTAAACAACCCTTCTACAGATAAACATTTTTAGAAAAGGAAACTATGCTGTATTGTAGTTGTTTATATACATTACTATTGTAAAACGAAATTAGACAATTATACCGCAAATGTTTCTTTTAAACGAAAAATCGAAATTAATCTCAAGAAGAAATAACGATTATTTCTAACCTTAAGGATAAAGTATGATAGGATGAATTGTGAAGAGTAATAATAAACGGAAAAATAAAAGTTTCCAGGGATGGGACATCCTATCTTACTTCATCCTTAAGGTTAGAAAAAATCGTTATTTCTCCTTGAGATAAATTTAGATTTTTTTGTTTAAAAGAAACATTTGCCGTATAATTGTCTAATTTCGTTTTACGATCATATAAGCCGCATTAGATTGCACTATACATTACTATATTTATATATGTATTTTGGTTTGGACTACACCAATACCTCGCTTTGCGTCGTTTCGTTTTGCGTTTTTTTCGAAGTTGCGTCGCTGCTTAATTTTTACTGATTTTCACTGTGCGTCGTTAGATTTTCGAAGTTGCGTTGTTTTGGATTCGAGTCTTTTATTTTTATATTTTTTTTTCTCTAAAATATGGCAACACCTTTGATTTTGATTGCGCCTTCACATATTTTCACTTTGCGTCGTTTCAATTTGCGTCGTGTTTTTTTGGAACGTAACCACGACGCAAAGCGAGGTATGGGTGTATTTATATATCACTTTTAATTTTAATTTATACAATTTGATATGAAAACATATAAATATGTATTGCTTTATATTCAGATCAACATTATATGTAGGATTATGATATTCAAGGGGATTAGGTGAAGCGAACCTAGGCAAATTAACGCCCATTGAAATGCAGGAAGACCGGCATCTAAATGTGATTAAAGGCCCGGATAGACAACACTGGACTATTTAAATGCTCCTTCAGTCTATTCTGCTCGATTACAAAGGACATCCTTCGGTTGACAGGAGAGTTGGCACAAACAATGATGTATTGCCAAGTTCCATCTCTCTATATAGACTCAGATATTTGAAGATTTTCTCGAAATATACCATTTATTTCCTTCAACACAACTTTCGGATCTCTTCTGGCGATATTATTGACATTTATGATCGATTTAAGACAGAAATAAATTAACACAAAGCAATAACTCGCTATCTATATACATAAAATGGAAGGATTTAAAAGTACGAATGTTTCTTTTATACACAATACAAACTTCTACTGTCCTTACTGCGATGAACGCCCTCCCAATATATCTTTTCATCGCAGTAAGGACAGTAGAAGTTTGTATTGTGTATAAAAGAAACATGCGTGCTTTCAAATCCTTTCATTTTACATAAGGAAATGGCTGATATAGTATTGATATTGGTACTGTACGTCGAATAATATTTTAATAGGGAACACAAATATGTAAAAGAATATTTAAGAATTAGGAACAGAATTTATTTCAAGAAAAAGGCATCTCCTTATCGTGCAACTGAAAGTTGCTGATGGCATTCGCCATCATTATTAATCATGAATGAGTATTTGGCAAATTCTGGAATAATTAAAAATAAAAAAAATAGTTTATATTTATTTCAACAGATGACGCAAGCCATCAACAACTTTCAGTTGCACGATAAGGAGATGCCTTTTTCTTAATTTATCCACCAATTTCCAGTACAATTTTACATTTGTACTATTATTTCAAAGAATATTTTTCGTTTCATAGAGGAATCAGTATTTGCATATAACACCCGGTTCAAGACAGATAGTAGATAGTAATTATTCAAATATCTGGGAGTTTATTCCCCGTATAATACGTGCGCTTAAGAGGATATACTTAAAAGGATATAGTTTTCTATTAACTAAAGAGTTGCCATGTTCCAAATAATTTTTTTTTATAATTAAAAATACATAAATATTGGTACAAAATATAATTTACATACCAATATTTAAATTGACTGAACGCTAAGGGGGGGGGGGGGGGGGGGGGGGGGGGAGAAGTCCGACCACACCTACCTGCGGTCCCCCCAGGACCCTTGGAATATTTGACCAAATTCTGGTTTGTTTCCAAGGTGACTAACGTAGCAACGGCACCCATTTTCCAATGAAGAGCAAAGATAGTGGACATTGCGACTGCTATGATAGAGATGCATGGAGACATCTGAGGCTCTACCGCCAACCTTTTTCAAGGTATAACAACGTATTCAAAATGGTTTATATATATGAATATAAAGTTCCTGTGGCATTCCTTGTCGGTTTGGCATAATGATCCCAATTAGGTAATTCTGCATTCTAGAAAGTTCTTCAATATGGATGAAATTTGTGTAGAATCTATATATTTATTTATTTATTTCAAAACACAAAACGCGATATCCCGGTTAGGGATAATTGCGTCGATTTACATTTTTTTAAACAGAAACAGTTATAAACATACAAGAAAATGTAATTAAAATAAAAAGAGAAACAATAATATATATTAAGAATCTGAACCTTCCAGGTTAGAAAGATAATCTATGATAATATATCTATGATAATTCTCTCTGCTATTTACAAATTGATATAGATCTACAACATTATTTATTGTCTGTTGTCTAGCGATAAAGAAGAGTGGGCATTCCAGCAGTAGGTGTCTCGAGTCCTGGAATTCGTTGCCACAGTGAGAGATAGAATCCTCGACCGCTCCAATTTTTGATAAAAATCCCTTGAAATTTCCATGGTTCTATTGGTAGAATCTATATATGAACATATGGAAACATCGAATATTCAATTTCGTATGAATATGAACGAAAAAGATATATTTATTATGACACGAATATATGATAATAATATTTGGTAAATATTCTGCCATTTTATAGAAATATAGTTGTGTCGTATGCAATATTTGGCTATAAAACGTGGCTATATATAATAATTCAGGTAAGGTATATTTCTCAATGGGGCATGTAATTGCATTTTATCGATTGAAATGTCCATTCAAAGGATGAAGCGAATTAGCCAAGTTTGTTTTGAATAAATAAAAGGTAAATATGCAAATATTTCTATGAGATAAAGGTTTATCAAGATTAGAATATTCAACTTGAGACGGCTTTAATAGCTTTTAATAGAGACTGAAAATTCTAAGACAGTGTATGTTGTTCATGTAAAGGACAGCTTCAACGGTTTTAGAAAACATTGTAGAAAATTAACTACATATTTTTTACCAATATTTCAGTTGGCTGAACGCCAACCTTTATCAAGGTGTTATAACATATTTAATGTGTGTCCATATAACACCTTGATAAAGGTTAGCGTTCAGCCAACTGAAATATTGGTAAAATAAATGATATTTTGATCCAATATATGCATTTTTAATTAAAAATTAACTATTTGCGTAATGACATATTTGGGATACAGAATTAATATAGAAAAATAATATTTTTATATAAATATTTTGAAAACAATCGTGAAAAGGCTTTTTATTAACAATTCTTTCAATAAATTCGCTTCCCAAGATAACACTATCTACCAGATAAACGCTAGAGAAAATAGAGGTAACCTGGGATCCTGGAGCGTACGCTGTTAAACCGCCATAAACCTTTATACTATTCTATTTATTAACCCATATTGAGGTTGAATAGTGTTAAAGCAAATACGAATTCTGTTCAGCCTTTCATTTTCAAGCCTATTTGTATCTTGAACTTCAAAACTCACTCAAAATATGGAAGGTGGAATTTGATGTATAGATCCCCCCCTAGGAAATCAGGGGTTTGGCGAGAGAAAGAAGACTATGTGGTGTCCATGTTTCACATAAAATAAATCGGTAGGCATAAAATATAGTATTTTCTTTGATCCAATCAGTGATCCATTAAATGTAACAATAATTAAGAGAGAGTCGTGTATGTTTGTGAGATAAAATTTAACGCGGTCGCGTTTCATCAGGCCATTGGAAACTGCGTGAAATTTTCCTTCCTATCCTTTGAATGAAAGTTACCCTCTTTCTGAAAATATTTTAAACTTTATTTTAGACAATCGTAATTAGGCCATGATGATTTATATATTGAAGCATTATCTTTCCTCTTTATCTTCAATATTGTTTACAAGATGATTAATATCGGAAGCAACTGTGGCATTGATTCAGTCTCCCATGTGTTTACTACTTATCGACGTACATCAACATGTGTACCAGGGATTTGACTTGATTAAAACTAAATAGAAAGGTTTCCTTCCACGTAGCGGTCGATAGAGGTCCAATCAATCATCTTTTAACTTTCCCAGCAAAAAATAAACTTCCGATATTCGAAACCTGCGCACGGCTAACAAGAAGCTGCCCCCGCTGCTGGTATTTCTATAAAATAACCTTTTTTTTTCTTAAATCTCAAACTTTTGTAAACTTAGAGGAATTATAAAAACGTCCTTTCTATATATATATATATATATATATATATATATATATACTCTCCGAGAAAAAAATATATATTCAAAATGGAATAACATTTGAAGAAGTTTATAATTGCTTTACACACACACAATTTAAACGATCATTGATGTTTTATTGGATTTCGTGAAATGAGACAATATTGTGAAGGAGAGAGATGTGACCTACGAATCGTTTCGAACCCAATAAAATATTTCTCCAGAAAACGATTATATTCAGAGAGCATTGCAATTGAAAATGATACAATGGTTGTTAAGGGGCTTAGGATGGTCTTTAGATATATTAGAATATTAGTACACTTTCTATTGTTTATTGTAATTGATATAGAACATTTATACAATAGGTGTTAAGGTAATTATGGTGTGACTTTAGAAATTTTGGGCATTAGAACTTATTTTGTTAAGCGATCATTGATATCCAGCATTAGTACAATGGTTATTTGTTTGTGTGTATATAGCTCATTGTATACTATTGCATATAGCTCATTGAGATAGAAATTTGATACAATGATTGCTAAGGTACCTATATTGTAAATTTGGAGATATTAGAACATTTGTACTTTCTATTGTTTAGTGTTCATTGAGATTGAATATTTATGCAATGGTTGTTAAGTTGCATATGGTGAACTTAGATATATTAGAAGTTTATTATTATTGTGTGACTTTAAAGATATTAGAACTCACTATTGTTTATAGTTAATTGAGAGATAGAGGCCATTGTCTTTTTACAATGGTTGCTAAGGTGCTTATATGTTGAATTTTAAAGATATTACAACTTCAGTACGTTCTATTGTTCAGCGTTCATTGAGATAGAACCATTATACAATGGAAGCAAAGATTGTTAAAGTGATTATGGTGTGATTTTTAGAGATATTAGAACTTTTAGATTCAACAATGTTTATAGTTATTTGAGATGGGATATTTATACAATGGTTGCTAAGGTGCGCTCGTGTTGTAAATTTATAAATATTAAAACATTAGTATTTTCTATTGTTTAAAGTTCATTGAGATAGAACAATTATACAATGGGTGTTAAGTTAATTATGGTGTGACTTTAAAGATATTATAACTCACTTTTGTTCATTGTTAATTAAAAGAGAACATTGATACAATGTTTGTTAAGGTGATTATTGTGTGACTTTATAGGTATTATAACTCACTTTTGTTTATTGTTAATTTAGAGAGAACATTAATACAATGGTTGTTAAGGTGATTACTGTGTGACTTTAAAGATATTAGAATTCACTATTGTTTATAGTTAATTGGGATAGAGGCCATTGTCTTTTTTTTACAATGGTTGCTAAGGTGCTTATATGTTGAATTTTAAAGATATTACAACTTCAGTACGTTCTATTGTTCAGCGTTCATTGAGATAGAACCATTATACAATGGAAGCAAAGATGCTTATGGTCTAACTTTCGAGATATTAGAATATTAGTACTTTATATTGTTAAAGTGCTTGTAATTTAAAATTAAAGTTATCGGAACCTTAGTATTTTCCATTGTTTAGGACATTTTGTGATTAAACAGCTATAATTCTTGTTCTGTGCAACGTTGTTTGTTCTAATTGTTATAACAATCGTTCTGTAAAAGGTTGTTTCAACTGCTATAACGCTGGTTCTGTGCAACGTTGCTTGTTTCAACTGTTATAACAATCGTTCTGTGCAACGTTGCTTGTTCCAACTGTTATAACAATCGTTCTGTGCAACGTTGCTTGTTCCAACTGTTATAACAATCGTTCTGTGCAACGTTGCTTGTTCCAAATGTTATAACAATCGTTCTGTGCAACGTTGCTTGTTCCAACTGTTATAACAATCGTTCTGTGCAACGTTGCTTGTTCCAACTGTTATAACAATCGTTCTGTGCAACGTTGCTTGTTCCAAATGTTATAACAATCGTTCTGTGCAACGTTGCTTGTTCCAACTGTTATAACAATCGTTCTGTGCAACGTTGCTTGTTCCAACTGTTATAACAATCGTTCTGTGCAACGTTGCTTGTTCCAACTGTTATAACAATCGTTCTGTGCAACGTTGCTTGTTCCAAATGTTATAACAATCGTTCTGTAAAACGTTGTTTCAACTGCTATAACGCTGGTTCTGTACAATGTTGTTTGTTTCAACAGTTACTACTATATCTCTAACTCTACAACACCTCTAGAATACAATCGAGCAAGTTTTCCCGGTCACACAAGTATCTACGGTGTTACCTCGCCATAATGAATTCACAAGCAACAAAGGACATAGAAAACCCTACCTGCCACTACTCTAATATACCGTCCAAATCAGAAAGATTAATCCTCGAATTCCTCATATCTAAACATAAGAACAGTATCAACAGGAGACATCCCCCAGAAAAATTCTGTTTTACTTCAATTCAAGATTAAAATGCCATCATTTAGTATATCTCGTCCCCTTCTCACTCTTATATTCACAAGACAAGATTCTTCTCGACAAATTCTTCGACATTATCATCAAACATGTTCCGAACATGAACTCCCCAAATGGCAGGGATCTGTTTAGATTCAAGGCGGCTTTAAGCTCCTGATCTGGACGTGCCCTCGGAGAGGGCTACGTCGATTGTATATATCTCTCTTCATTCCTACCCTTATTATTACCTTATAACTCCCTTTGAGTGTAAAGATTGACGAGATGTCACTAAAGTTGTTTAATTGTCAATTGTCACTCTTAGTTGTGACTTAGCTAGTTGAGAGAGATAAGCGAGATCACGAAAGCTCGCGGTGTTTTTGTAATAAAGAAACTTATTGCGTAAGTTATGAAAAAGGAATCTCCTTATCGTGTAACTGAAAGTTTCTGATGGCTTGCGCCATCTATCGGAATAAATATGAACTATTCTCGTTGATTTTTAATTATTCCAGAATTGGCCAAATACTGATATTGATAAATCAAGAAAAACTAACCACGGACACGTTTCGGGCTGTTACCTCTCATAATTTATGCGCCTTATCCCAGTACAATATCACATTTGTACCATTTTTTTTCTTATTACGTAAGGTTTTTTGATATTTTTAATAAAGGTATGTATATCACAATATTTTCTTATATCTGAACAAAGGACTTGTATTTGTTGAATTTCAAAACGGTTCGAAAGACTCTTGAATTCTAGAAGTTACCAGATTTTTCTAGAGAGCCCAAGATGGCATAAAAGAAATCCAAGTAATTTCTCCGGCTAACAAGCGGAACACAATTAAAGATAAAATACATATGTAAAATAAATTTAATTGGGACTTTTTCCGACCCCGGGAAAATTCCGGCCGTAATTATTAGAGAGCAGTTTAAAACTTGGAATTCCTCGAAGCTTTTCCCTAATTGGAACGGCCAAGTTGGGTAATTAATGAAAACTCTTTGTGACCCCCTTTATGACTTCTATCTACACATATATATTCATATTTATAATGAATGAAACATATACCATGAGGTGTAATAACAATTATAATTAGCTTTTAAAATCAAAACATATGTTATAATACCTTGATAAAGGTTGGCGTTCAGCCAACTGAAATATTGGTAAAATAAATGATATTTTGATCCAATATATTGCCTTTTTAATTGAATATTGATAGAAATACATTATAAAGGACTGCGGCGTATGCTTATAAAACACTTAAAGTTTCACCGCATAAGTTTCTTTTCCGTGAAAAATCAATATTTATTTCAAAGAGAAATATTTAGTATTTCTAACTTTTTTGGATGAAGTATGAAAGGGTGAAAATATGAAGCGGAAGGTTGTGGGTTCGATTCCCGCCCCTGGACACTTTTATTTTTCCGTTCGCCATTACTCTTCATATTTTCACCCTTTCATACTTCATCCAAAAAAGTTAGAAATAGTAAATATTTCTCTTTGAAATAAATATTGATTTTTCAAGGAAAAGAAACTTATGCGGTGAAACTTTAAGTGTTTTATATTGATAGAAATATTAATAGATATAACAAACATAAAGATAAAAAAGGAATATCCTGACCAGGAGCACATGTGCTTTTCAGATGGCAGAGTACCATCTAGTGGAACAGAATTCAACTAAACATTTATTTAGCCTGTTTCCTGATATTTGGCCAACCCAACCTCTTGATTTATTAAGAAATTGGGTTGGCCAGAATATCAGACAACAAGCTAAATCAATGTTTAGTTGATTTCTGTTCTACTAGAAGGCGCTCTGCTATCTGAAAAGCACATGTGCTCTTGGTCAGGATATTCCTTTTTTATTTTTAATATTAACACCTGACCTTTTTATTTATTTATTAATTTTTTTCAAACATGAATATGTACATTGAAATATAAAGGGAAATATGCATATATATTATATTAAAATATTATTTTATTTCAAATTATTTTTTATAGATACAGATACTCTGTTAAATCAACCGCCAGAGGTCACGCTTCCCCTATAAAAACTCATTGTTGTTGTTTCCCGATGGCCGGCTCAAACCGTTTGTACATTATATAAATAATCTTTTGTTTTCCTTGTTTTACTCGCCTTAATCCAGGCAGTACTTTTACCGAATTATGTTTTTATATATATTCCTTAAGTTCAATTAAAGCAATTACTGATCAAAACCATTTTTATTTATATAATTTCAAGATTTTAACCACGACTGCGTTACCATAGCATAATTCACAAGATAATCAACAATCTACAGAAATCTTTTTTTTTATATAACATCTATATATATAAAAATGAATGTATGTGTGTCTGCCCTTTATGCCTGACCAAACCACTCATTGGAACGCCATGAAACTTTGGGAAGTTATTTAGTATAGTACTGGGAAGGTTTCTAGCAAATAAAATTTTTGAAATAACTTTTCGCTTTAAAATAATCAAGATAAATATTCTAATTTATCTGTTATAATTCAACAATCTGCTCTAAATATTATCATGATGATACGATGATTTTGTAATGTAGAAAATTAGGAAAGACAAAATTCAGGATGACACGGCAATTTATTTGAGACAAGAATAATGATACAATTCCAAGGCTAGATACTATTCCTTTAACTTCCAATTACCGAGGGAACCAATTAATATTGATTTTAATCAACTTATCGAGTATTTTTCAAGGGATCGGGAAAAAAATGTGCACTTTATCGAGAGATTCGTTAGACAAACCTTTACTCGGGTAAAACCCGGGCGAAGCCGGGTACATCCGCTAGTTTATATATAAGATAGAGTTGTGGAAGGATAATATTCATGTACCAAAAGAGGTACATCTCTCTTTTTAATTGTGCATAAGAACGATGGCACTGTACATATTCCCTAGTAAAACATCATTAGTGATGATAAAGAATGAGTCACACAACTCTAGTGTTGGAAAATTCTACAGAACGCCAGCCTGTATACCATAATGTTGGGATTTGACCCTCACCAGTACAGAGGCGGATGTACTAATGATAACCATAGCCCTGAAACCATGGATACAGGTTGGTCATTTTGTAAAATTTTCTAAAACTATTGTTATGACTCATTTTATCATTTCGGGGGTCGGTGGAAGGATGGTCTAAACCGTTGGTTTTCGAACTCTACGACCCGGCTTCGATTCCCGCATTTGACTTTTTTTTTTTCTGAGTTAAAAAAAATATTCTCCAATGGCCCCCGATTCTTGCAAAAGTCCAAACACACCAGCGAATGCAAGTAACCAAACTGGGCTCTGGTACATTTGTAAGTGCAAAGTCGAACTGCTTTTCACGTGTTTCGACATGTGGTGCACTTACAATAAAAGCAGTCGCCTACTTCTACCCACCATGATTATCGTGGCCTGTACCACGTGTACCAGGGATAAGCAAAAAAAATCTATTATTCTTAAATTAGATATTTTCAATTTCAAATTATTTTGTGATTTTCATATCTTGCTTGTATGATAAAATCGTACAAGATTAAAATCTTGAAATAAAGAAAAGGACACATCCTGATGGTGCAACTGGAATTTTCTGGTGGTTTGTGCATTCTGTCGGAATAAATATCCACTAACCGTTGATTTTAGATATCATCTCGAATATTGGACACATACTTACTTGATTCATCAAGAAACATCAATCACACACGCGTTTCGGGCTGTTTGGACTTCCAATTGCATGATTAAAAAATGTATTTTCCTTAATTTATTAACTTGATACCAGTACAATTTTTCAAGTTTATATTTTTCTTTAAATTTCTGACAAAGAAATATATATATTGACCGCTCAGCTTTGCTATTGAAAAGCAATATTTATTGGAATACATAACAACCAAATGTTGATTTTTTTGGAATATTACACAGAGTAACAATCGCTATACCAGAGCTCGTATTCGAAAAGGAACTTGTATGTGTATAATAACTAGCAAATGCACCCGACTTCGCCCGGTTTTTACCCTAGCAAATGTTTGCCTAACGAACATTTGTTAAAACGATTTTTGAAAATTTTCACGATGAATGGATGTATGGTTTATGAATCTATCTAGTACAGACAGACACACATTTATATATATATAAATGAGTTTTAAAAATTGTAAAAAAAAAAATGCATCGGCCGGGAATCGAACTCGGGTCGCCCGCGTGGCAAGCGAGCATTCTACCACTGAACCACCGATGCTTATAAGAAATGGCCATATTTGGGTATTTATTCCATTCACAAAAGCAAACGATGACAGAATTGATTGTTGATGACTCTGATACTTGTATATAGAATTATAGTTTTGTTGTTTTCATGTAGACATATATACCAAGATTTGTTTTGTATAATTACTATTAATAATAAATAATATGTAATGTTAAATTGGGTACGGATTCATCCTTCTTACTTACTTTAATTACATAACAGATTTAATTTTTGCAAATATTCAAACCAATTTTTTCTTACAAATCAGAAGGTGACAAATAAGTACGTGTTTCGGAGTGTTCTCCTATTTATTCCCATACATTCCTATTTCATTCCCATTAAATTGAACGGTTATATTGAGGTTTTTATAGTAATTGTTCGCCTTGCTCGAATTTTCCAATAATTCTCCTTTTTTCACACACACCATTTTATCAGCTAAATCGTCTATTGGCAATTTCGATCAATTTTAGATTTTCTATCGTAAGATATTACCAAATCTCAGTCTTCCTTCTATACTAGCGAGAGATATAGTCTGAAACCATTTATTACTTTGTGAAAAAATAGTACAAATGTGATATTGTACTGGGATAAGGTGCTTAAATTAAGAAAAAGGCATCTACTTATCGTGCAACTGGAGGTTGCTGATGGCTTGCGGCATCTATCGGAAAAATCCATCACCATCGCCATCACCATCTCCTCAGCGGCGAAGTACGCGATCTACGTTTTCTTTGTAGAAGGCGAAATACGTGGTGTCGCTGGAGACCCACTGGTGATTCTCCACCAAACTCTGCAGCGCTGGCAGAGGCGCCATATTCATTGTACATAGTTATTATAATCCATATTATCTTTTTTTTTTTCAAATAGTGCAGACTGTGTACTTTGTATGTATTGACAAGATGTCAATAAAATTATTTTAATTGTCAATTGTCTATCGGAAAAAATATCAACTATTCTCGTTGATTTATAATTCTTCCAGAATTGGCCCAATAATGTGATGTTTGGTATTTGGCCAATTCTGGAATAATTAGAAATCAACGAGAATAGTTGATATTTATTCCGATAGATGGCTCAAGCCATCAACACCTTTCAGTTGCACGATAAGGAGATGCCCTTTTCTTAATTTATTACTTTGTTATATCAAAATATCAAGTTTTAACTTACGTAGATATTTACGGTCACATATTTGCATATATTACTGCAGGTCTTCCTCTCTTTCTTCTTACTTTTACCACATTTAAATGATCGTATATGCAGAATCAAAT
Source organism: Cordylochernes scorpioides (assembly GCA_030710605.1). NCBI lineage: Eukaryota > Metazoa > Arthropoda > Arachnida > Pseudoscorpiones > Chernetidae > Cordylochernes > Cordylochernes scorpioides. The sequence continues at coordinate 81,731,880 of CP092876.1, forward strand.
TGTTAATAGCAATGATCAAGCAATGATATTCATGAACCAAAAGAGGCACTTTTCCATTTGATTATATTGTAACAAAGTATTTATTAATTTTATAATTTTATTATTTTTATTAACAGAGTGGTCATTTTTATGTTTATATTTTGCTACTCTCTGTACATTTCCCTCGTGGCTTATCTTCTGTTTATCATTCATAGTTTGTTCTTGCCTGAAATAAATTGTTGTCTTATCCCGAAGTTGGTCTTCCCTAATTTTCCACGTGACAATATTAATGGGTGTTGAGGTACTTAGGATGTGAATAAAGAGATTATGGATATTAGAACTCATTTTGTTTAGAGATCATTGAGATTGAGGATTGGTAAAATGGTTGTTAAGGTTCTCATGGAATAACATTAGAGATATTAGATCATTAGAACTCAGGTTAGGATTTTTTTCTGAATTTTCAGAAAATTGTGATGTTATGGTTTATTCCTTATCATCACCAGATATGTTTTTATTAAGGCGATGCACAATACATCCCTCTGATTCACAATTTTTATTTATTTATTTTATTTCAACACCCAAAACGCAATATCCCGGCTAGGGATAATTGCGTCGATTTACTTTTTCTTAACAGAAACAGTTATAAACATATTATACAAGAAAAAGTAATCAAAATAAAAAGAGAAATAATAATATATATTAGGAACCTGAACCTTTCAGGTTAGAAAGATAATCATAAATATATCTACAAAAATAGTTAAATCTATGATAATTCTCTCTGCTATTTACAAATTGATATAGATCTACAACATTATTTATTGTCTGTTGTCTAGCAGTGAAGAAGAGTGGGCATTCCAGCAATAGATATCTTGAGTCCTGGAATTCGTTGCCACAATGACAGCTAGAGTTCTGATGCACAATTAAAAAGAGAGGTGCCTTTTTGGATACCTATATCAATATTTTCGAAACTTATATTTCACTCTAAAATACATTTAGCCATTGTTAGTGATGGTTTCTATGAGGCATGTAGTTTGTATGGACTTTTTATTAATCAATAAAATGATCGAGAGGGGGGAATTCCTAGAAATATTCAAATTTTGTCCTTCTTTCATATATATCCAAGTATGCTCTATTTTTTTATTCATATTTCTACAAATATTCACTTCTGCCCAGAACTCATCCTCTACGTGGCGGGTGGGAGAAGCAGCACAAGAAAGGGATTGCCCTGTAGTACGGTGTCGCGATCCCCGAGCTGCTACGGTAACCGTGAAAAGGGAACTCTGAAATGTGGCTGACTAACGGGGCAATGGAAACCCCATTCCATGGACCAACAAAATTTGGACACCGCCCGATTCTAGTTCCTGCCCAGAATCCTCCTCTACGTGGCGGGCGGGAGAAGCAGCACAAGTAAGGGACTGCCCTGTAGGGCGAAGTACGGTGTTGTGAACCCCGAGCCGCTACGGTAACTGTGAAAAGGGAAATCTGAAATGTGGCTGACTAACGGGGCAATGCCCCCGCCCCTCCTTTCCATGGAAGGACATCCTAGGAGCAATATGGCCACCCAGACCTCTCGGTCCATAAGCCGGTCCTTTTTCAGTTACCTAGCCAAGGGAATGATGCATTCTCCATGCACCGAGGCGGCCATTTGGTTTGGCCCCTTGTGCCCGCCTTTATGGTCTAGCTCCATGGGGTCAACTAATCAGCCCATGTCCATGCAAGGACAAGACACCAACACAAATATTCACTTTGCAAGTAAATTATTAACTTTGCGCCTCATGGCACAATTCTATCAGATAAGCTAACACCCGCCACTAAACTATCCGGTTGATATTGATCAATCTGAGATAGTATATTCATCGGGAAAAATCTAGTAGAAAAGAACCTATTAATGAAATTCGACATTCTGATGATGATATTGTAACTCTAGCCTATTGGTCTTAGCATCTTTACAATATCGATAATCCATTCCATATAAATTTATCCAATTCTATAAATGTTGTTCCTATTAATACAATGATCTCACTTTTGTTATTGTTGGTATCCATCAAGTCAAGTTCGAATTTTGATTTCTATATGAACAAATATTTTCCAATTTGATCTGTTAGTAACCCAATCATTCGCAGCTCATCTAGTGACCTTCCTGTAGTTTTCTTGACAACTTCTAGCCAGCTTATTTTAGATCTTATTCTTTCTTCCTGCTTACTTTTATCACATTTAAATGATCCTACATAAGGAATAAATATGTCAATAGCAATCATCTCAATGAAAGATTAGAAGAAGGTTGTCTTATTTAAAATACAATTTAACGCGGCTGATGATTGTAAAACGAAAATTGAAATTATACCGCGAATGTTTCTTTTATAAAAATCGAAATTTATTTTCAAAGAGAAATAGCGACATTTCTAACTTTGAGGATGAGGTATGGAAAGGTGAAACATGAAGAGTAATGGCGAACGGAAAAATAAAAAGTAAAAATAAAAATAAAACCTCATCCTCAAAGTTAGAAATGTCGCTATTTCTCTTTGAAAATAAATTTCGATTTTTATAAAAGAAACATTCGCGGTATAATTTCAATTTTCGTTTTACAAGGTTGTCTTATACTAGATATTTCATAAAACTGTCTATTTAATATAAACGATAAATGGACAATGTTTATTATGCCGAGAAACATACTTATAAAATATTAAAACAACTATTTCTTTATCAGACATTCCTCGAAATTGATATACAAACCTTATAATAATTAGGTATAGGTCAAAAGATCCAGTATTTTATACTTTCGCGTCCATATATTCACTATTCACAATTTGTCCCGATAGATGGACAATGTTTAATATGCCAAGAAACATACTTGTAAAATATTAAAACAATTTTTACTTTTTATCAGACATTCCTTGAAATTGATGTACAGACCTTATATTAATTAGATATAGGTCAAAAGATCCAGTATTTTTTACTTTCGCGTCCATATATTCACTATTCACAATTTGTCCCGATAGATGTACAATGTTTATTATGCCAAGAAACATACTTGTAAAATATTAAAACAACTATTTATTTATCAGACATTCCTTGAATTTGTTGTATAGACCTTATATTAATTAGATATATGTCAAAAGATCCAGTATTTTTACCTTCGCGTCTATATATTTACTATTCACAATTTGTCCCGATAGATGTACAATGTTTATTATGCCAAGAAACATACTTATAAAATATTAAAACACAACTATTTATTCATCAGACATTCCTTGAATTTGTTTTACAGACCTTATATTAATTAGATATAGGTCGAAAGATCCAGTATTTTATACTTTCGCGTCCATATATTCACTATTCAAAATTTGTCCCGATAGATGTACAATGTTTATTATGCCAAGAAACATACTTGTAAAATATTTAAACACAACTATTTATTTATCAGACATTCCTTAAAATTGATATACAAACCTTATATTAATTAGATATAGGCCAAAAGATCCAGCATTTTATACTTTCGCGTCCATATATTCACTATTCACAATTTGTCAGAATTGACATTATAATATGGACTAGATATTCAACAACGAGGTCACATTTATAGCATGCTTAAATACGAAGTGGAGCAATATAAGTTCCAACAAATATTTTACACCTGAGCTGCTGGAATTACATCCAAGAATATCACCTGGAGCCAGGGCTGTATTAACTCCCAATCAGGAGCGGCGCAAACTTGGATTGCGCCCATTGAGGCCCCGCCAAATGGCAGATGGGAGCCATTGTAGGTGCAATCGTCCCTTTGAACCAAATTGAGTCGAGGTTGTAAAGCAGCCGCAGGCGAGCTCCCTCTTCCTTTGTGTTCCGTTAAAGATAAGGCCGAGGCCCCTTATCGCCACTTCACTCAATAATGTATGAGAAGAAGGCGCACGAATAAAAAAAAATAAGAAAATATTTAAAAGGCGAAAAACGATTCAAAAGAAAATCTTAGTGATTTTGCCCTTCGCCCGATCAACCATTTGGGCGTCTTATCATCCGAGTTGCCATTTAATTATTTAATGCAATTATTTTTTCTCTCTCTCCAACTTATTTCACCTCTCTATGCTCAAAGATATCTTTTCTATCTCTATTAAATTTTGAGAACTTTGTTATTTAAATTTAAAGTCTCTTTATTTTTCATTTCGTCTGGCATTTTTAAAGGCTACAATTAAATGTTCCGACAACCCTTTTTGCATATTAATCCCTTATGTAAACGTCAAATAATTTGTTTAATTGATAAAATGATTTTTGATTTATGTTTTAGTTGTTTGATTTTCAATCTGAATACACATATTTTTAGTATATTATATAATAGAAATTATAGTTTTGTATAAAGCATAATTCACTTTCAGATATTTTATATTTCATCTCGATAAATGTGCATAGTTTTTATATTCTATCTTGACTATATATGCATATATATCAATTTCCCCCACCTACTTTGTTTTTTTAAATGATTTCAACTGTGATATTATAACACTATGCGGCGCTGAGTTTGTGCATACAAAAATGTAATGCCTCGATAAAGGTTGGCGTTCAGCCAGCCAAAATATTGGCAAAATAAATCTTTTATTAAATCCAATATATGCCTTTTTATTATCTAATGCATATATGTATATAATTATGTCTACATGTGTGAAAAGCAGTTCGACAAAGTTGTGTTAATTGTTAAAATCTCTATATAAAATTTACACAAAAACACGTGTTTATTATACACTATATCTTGTATACTCAATAAATATAATCTCTCTAAAGCCCTTAGAAGTTCCACAAGTAAGAATATAATAATGCTCATTTCGTTTTATACATAGTTTTATTTTACACAAATAAATTTACTGGCAATGCGCTTCTTTTAAATATCATCAAATATTATCTCTACAGGCCTTACTGCAATGATATAAGTTATTGAATGAGAGGGATTGGCTCATCAGTAGTGAACCCTCTCAGCGGTTTCGCCAAATTAATCTCTAGACCGCTCTACTATTGTATTGGATTGGTTTGGAATATACCCTGTATTTTCTATGGAAGGCAGCTTAGGGGTGTTTAGTGAACTATGGACATAAGCTTATAGTTTTATGCAAATATTAGTTGTTTTGTTCTTCAAATTAAAGATACTTCGGTCAGTAAATCTTTAAAAAAAGATTTACTGGCCAAAGTATATTTAATTTGAATAACTATGAAAGCCGGCCAGGCAGCCTCTATCTTTATGATAGTTGTTTTTTAAAAAAAAATTTCTTTGTTCAAAATGACGAGTCATATCATTAATCCGATTTAAAAAAACACAGAGAGCTATTATATATTATATATTTTATTAGGGAGTCGGTGGAAGGATGGTCTAAACCGTTGGTTTTCGACCGCTACGACCCGGGTTCGATTCCCGCATTGGACACTTTTTCTGTTAAAAATAAAATGCTCCATTGGCCCCCGATTCTTGCAAAAGTCCAACCCCACCAGCGAGTGCAAGTAACCAAACGGGGCTCTGGCACATTTTAAAGTGCAAAGTCGAACTGCTTTTCCCATGTGTAAACATGTGGTGCACTTACAGTAAAAGCAGTCGCCTACTTCTACCCACCATGATTATCATGACCTGTACCACGTGTTCTAGGGATAAACAAATATATTTTATTGGCAGAATGTGTACCCAACGTGGCGATTCCAATAAGAATATCGTCTGCTTACCGCAAAGCAGCAATGTCCCTTAAGTCCGTATACAAATAATGCATTTAATCCAATTTAAGTTGAATATCATTCGAGGAATCAGAGCATTCTGAAGCATAAACTGGTACAGGTAAGCAGAAGTGCATGTTGGTTGGCCATCGAATAATTTTAATGATTTCTCATGAAGTCTCTTAAACCAATATTTGATC
>CP092876.1:81737840-81757766 GCA_030710605.1 Cordylochernes scorpioides
GTTGAGTTACAGTCTGCATCACGCTGACGAAGATCAACAACTCGAAACGTGTTCATGGTTGGTTTTTCTTGATTTAAAAAAACGGGTTAGCTAAATATCATGGAACCAGCTTAAATTAACGTTAATTTGTTTTTTGTTTCACTATATGGCGCTCGACCAACTTAAATGCTCATAATAGAAGTCAGAATATGCCTTTTTTGATGTATAAATATATATATATATATAAAAATCAATGTTTGTATGTTTGTTTGTTTGTATGTCCGGTATACAAATTCGCAGTAGTTCACTAATTCAAACCAAAATTTCCATACATAGGTAAAAAATTACGGGGAAGACGATAGGCTATTTTAAAAAATATATAAATCAATTATTAAAACTAAATATTCAAATTATTCTACTTAGCTCACGAACAGCGCCCTCTATCAAAGATTAGATTAAATTATGCTGATGCAAACAAATAGATAATGCTAATAACAAACAATTATAAAAAAATCTTATCTAAATATATATCACACGGGTAGATATGCACACGGGTCAATCCCGGGGCGAAGCCTGGGTCACCCCATCTAGTATACTATAAACTAAAACTAATAGATATCTTTCAAAAATGTAGTTTGAAAAAATGGTTCAAAAGTGTGAAATTGTACTTGATTCAGGTGGTTAAATTAGAAAAACTACATCTCCTCATCGTGAAACTGAAAGCTACTAGTGGCTTGTGCCATCTATCGGAAGAAATATCAACCATTTGTTGATTTTTATTCCGATAGATGGCTCAAGACATCAGCAACTTTCAGTCACACGATCAGATGCCTTTTTCTTATCTTATAGAGTTGTTTGGCAAAATTTATGCTGCTAAATTCATAACCAATTTTTTTTATTCTTCAATTTTTAATTTCAATTTATTTAACAGAGAAAATACGTATTTCTGATGGATGTCAACTCTCATTGAAACATATACTTTCTAATTCAATTGAATTAAATGATATTTTCATTACATTGAGTAGAATTTTCAAAGAAAATATTCATATATATTAAAATATTTTAAGTTTTCCATATAAATGAACAACATACAAGTAAATACACCTATCCCCGATTTGCACGGTAGATACGTTCCTGAGAAAAATGTGTAAATCGGGGGATAGGTGTACACAGAAATAAAAATAAAATGCATTGACAGGTTAAAATATGTAGTCAGCACATAAGCTCGGAATTCCTCGTGAGATGTCTACACAGCGCATGTGTTCAATCACAGTAGCATTTAGTTTAGTGCGATAAAAACAACAACAAAAAAAACTTATTTGGAAAACCGTGTAAAAGCGAAAACGTGTAAAACAAGTACCGTGTAAATCGGGGGATAGGTGTACTTGTAAATACTCTTCTAGTTTAATGTACCTTTCATATGAAAAGAAAGAAAAATATAATAAAAAAAATTATTTTAAAAACTCAGCGTTAGTGAACATTTCTCTATAGAATGTAGGGAGATATAAATTAAAGAGGTGGAACAAAGGAAGATTCTGCTAAGTCCGTAGGCAGCATCTACAAATGGCCAGAGCAGGATCACGATGGGTAAGCTATGAATATTTTAGGATAAACGGAGGGAATCCCATATATCTTACGCCAGACTTTCTAATATTTAGACTAAACTTTGAATAAATCGGCCTCTTAAATAAAAGGAAGGAGCTTTAAAATGGAAATTAATTTGGGATCAAAATTGACGAATTTTGTTTCGAAGAAAGAGTTTTTCTTTCTTCTATAATATTTGGGCCATAGTCAAATATTAAACTATCTTTATATAAATCTTTATAAAAAATAGTATTTATCATCAATTTATGATCGTGATACTCCTGTTGAAGGACTAACAAGTACGAAAGCTTGAAAATAAAAAGTTGAAGAAGAAACTGAACCCTGGAACTTAATTTATTTAAAAAAACTATATTTATATTTGTTTTATGTGTAAAATAAATATTCGTGCCTTAATGGTTTCATTTTCTATATATAGATGGCGTGTTTTTTCTTTATATTATCTTCAAGATAGAGGTTGTCTGGCCGACATTCATATTTCTGTAAAAAATAGACACTTCGGAGAGTTAAAGTTTTATTTTATCAATGTTTCAACAAAAAAAAAATTGTTAACACAAAGCAAGTGGATAATAAACCTGCTACGAGAGCTGGAAGAATGGAATTTCATGGAAAAACCAACTGCGATCTATACAGACAGTCAGTCATTGATCAACTAGATCTCCAGCCCTAAACAAAGCAGTCGCTGTAGACATATCAACAGAAAGTACCACTTCTTGAGAGACTGTTATGAATCCAGAGACATCTGCCTTCTGTACAAGCCATCTCAGGACCTGGAGGCGGATATCTTCACAAAGGACCTATCCCGAGATTTTGTCTTTAACTGGCGAAGTGTCTATTGTTTTATATTAATTAATGCCTAACTGGCCTTGTCCTTATTGTTTGCCGAAAATATTTTCTCTATGCTTGATTACCATTTCTAAGATTCCACACTCCAATATAGTATGCATAAGCAGAATCGTCCAATATAGTATTAGAGCTCTAAGAAGCTGTCTGGTTGATTAAATTGGCGAAAACACTGGGAGGATTGACTGCTGATGAACCAAGCCTTCCCAAAGCTAGTAGAAGGGCGGTAATACCTGAAAGCTTGAGGTTGCAAAAATGAACATTAGACATGCTTCAGACCTGGAGGCTGTTGGGCTCAGCGCTGCCTAGAGTATAGGAGCTCCACCCATGCCTCCTTACTGTGGTGAATCTGTATAATATCGGTGGTCTCAATAAAGCTGTATGTATGTGTGCATAAAAATGAAAAGAAGCTCAACTCCAGAAACCTGTTGCCTTATTCAACACCAATAGGTATCTCACGTGGGGAAACTTTGACCTGTGTACGGATGATCGAAGTAGAGGTCATCAGGTGGCCTTTGGAAGTTCCAAATTGAATTAGCGGAGGTCTCACACATTAATCACTATTATCAGAGGAGAAAAACCTCCGTCTGGGCAAAACAAACCAATTAATCGATGTTCCATCATTAATTTAATTACAATTTACTTTGGCTCACTGGTCAATTACTGCAATTAATTGGAATTGAGGAGGCTGACGAGGTCATCATAGTGTAATTAACATTCCAATTAGTGTTAGATTCCTTGGCGCGAGGTTCATTACGGGATGGGAAGTTGCTGTATTGTCAGGTCGCCAGATAGTGTTTGGGACAGGTGGTGCGGACATTTCGAGGAATAGAGCTGAGAAAACTCACAAACTTCTAAACACCCCATAAACTTCTTTACAATTCCCCTACGAAGCATGTATTTATATATAAATATATTAATGTATAAAATACAAGTCATCTATCCTGTCAAAATAGACACCAAGACTAAAAACCATCTATTGACCGACTCAATGAACTAGAAGACCCGGGTCGGTGACAAAGCCACAACATCAGCTTTGGAAAATCCATAATATTGCCAATGGATACCATGATTTCGTGCCAGTAGCCCTTGTGAATCTAGGACTGACCTTGATTGAATCCATTTCACGAGGGATTCGAGATATTTATCCATATCGATGTAAACTAATTTATTATGTAAATAAATTAGTATATATACGGTATTTCACTCATTAAAAATTTGAATAGAACCTTGTGGCAGGAATAACTAGCACAAAAATAATTATGCTATATATATGAAAATTAATTAAATAACGCTTCATATATTTATATGATTAAAGTTTTTTAGGTACGCAGGTTGAAATATGCCTGAGAGCCATTTCATATCTGAATGTGGGACACATTAATACACGCTGTGGCCTCCTAGATGCAAGCGTGAATGCATTGTGTCGTTATTTCAACCGAAACTTAACTATTAATTAAACATTTAGTGTGAAAATCCAATCAAATTTATCTGTGTAAAATCTTTTTCTATTGAAATATATATATATATCTCTTATATTTTAAACTGTATGACACTTCTAGTATATGTCACATATCTTCCAATTAGTTAGAGCCGATACCTTAAAAGATCCTGCCCTTCTTTTAAAATGTACACCGTTTCTATTTGCTACCACCCCCATATTTAGTATATATGCTATATCTTTATTAATAATACCTGTAATCCCCTATTTGAATGTAAAACTAAAAATGTTTACGTCAAAATAAAGATCCAAAAATTGTTCTGTCCGCTGGTGGCAGGGACAGAGGAGAGGAAAAAGCCAACGCCCAGCCCATGTGGGGCCCTTGTCCGCGTGTGGGAAGAACATCAACACTCGCCTCACGTAAACGACTACCAGCTTATCCATACCTCGGCAGGATCACATTCGAAACAATATTAGATATATATATATAATATCATTAATGATAAGGCACAATTTGAATTATAGATTGTAAACACAAGGTAGTAAGACCAAATACAAATATATAATTTTCATTTATTCATCTATTTTATCTATTTATTTATTTGGATTTGGTCTTATTACCTTGTGTTTATAATACCGTTAAGAGAATTTCAAAATTTATAAATTTTGAAATTCTCTTAACGGTATTATTCGATACAGAATTAGCTTGCTGTTCTGACTGAAAGTTAAATTCGAAATCTGTATTTCTTAATATTTTACTTTTCTCTACTTTCCAAAAAAATATATATTTTTACTATTAATATATATATATAAGCAGAGAAGGAAACACATACAATGAGGTATTGTATTTAAAAGTGGGACGCATATTTAATTAAAAAGAAAAAAGGTTGTCAGAAAACCTATATAGACATTTTTAAAAAGAATAAACGGCAATCTGTGTATGGGGGAATACCCATTTCACCCAACGCCATGTTGTAAGAACAGGGAAATTCTGGGGAAGAGCGAGATAAGGGAATGCAGTAAAATTGGACAATCCATTCCGGTCCTCTCTCTATCTCTGCCCGGCGATACCTACGGAGCTCAGTCCCGCAGAGAGCTTCGACAGCAGTTTATACTCTGGTTTAACTTTGTATCCCATGGCAACACATAGCTGCAACACACAACTGAATATATTGTATTTATTGAGTTTACATATTATATTAAACTTGTGTTTTTTTTTTCAGTTTGTTCAGAGCTTTGTTATTTTAACGCGCAATATTCTAATTATTTTCAACTGGAATAATATAGACATTTGAGATTGAGATTTGAACTACTTTTTATTACACAAATTTCATATAAGATTGAGGTTAAATTGAATATTGAATGTCTAAATATCTCCCTGAATGTTTTTGTTTGTTTTTACCGAATATACTTTTATCGTTCCTTTCTATATTTTGACAGATTGCTATATGGAAAATATATTTTTAAAGGCTTATTGATATGTTATTATTGATTTTAACTTGGTTAATTTTGTTGCTTTATTAAAAGAGGGGATGCCATTGCCCCGTTAGTCAGCCATATTTCAGAGTTCCCTGTTCACGGTTACCGTAGCGGCTTGGGGCTCACGACACCGTACTTCACCCTACAGGGCAGTCTCTTACTTGTGCTGCTTCTCCCGCCCGCCACGTAGAGAAGGGGTTGGACTTCTGGACATTCATACGGACAAGGCACCTCAGTTGGCCGGTATTGTGATCAGGGTGCATGGACCGATCTGATCTGCTCCATGGACAAGACATCACCACCACTTCAGTTGGCCGGTATTGTGATCAGGGTACATGGACCGATCTGATCTGCTCCATGGACAAGACACCACCACTACCTCAGTTGACCGGTATTGTGATCAGGCTACATGGACCGATCTGATCTGCTCCATGGACAAGACACCACCACCACCTCAGTTGGCCGGTATTGTCATCAGGGTGCATGGACCAATCTGATCTGTTCCATGGACAAGACATCACCACCACTTCAGTTGGCCGGTATTGTGATCAGGGTACATGGACCGATCTGATTTGCTCCATGGACAAGACACCACCACCACCTCAGTTGGATGGTATTGTCATCAGGGTGCATGGACCAATCTGATCTGTTTCATGGACAAGACATCACCACCACTTCAGTTGGTCGGTATTGTGATCAGGTTACATGGACCAATCTGATCTACTCCATGGACAAGACACCACCACCACCTCAGTTGGCCGGTATTGTGATCAGGGTGCATGGACCGATCTGATCTACTCCATGGACAAGACACCACCACCACCTCAGTTGGCCGGTATTGTGATCAGGGTGCATGGACCGATTTGAATTTCTCCATGGACAAGACACTACCACCACCAACTAGGTTAATTTTCCTCGTTTCAAAATATTTCAAATTTAATTGTTTCAATATTCGTCAATTTCGGACAACTAAGACCCAGGATCGAATCCTGCGTAGGCATTTTTCTTAGAATAGAATAATGCTTCAATAGCTCCCGATTCTTGCAAATGTCCAACCCCACTTACAATATGCCAAAGCCATATTGAGCTGCTTGTCTTCACTTATCTTGTTCTTGTTACAAAATCACTTTAATAGGTACCGCTCAAAAAGAGAAATCTACGAGTAGTTTATAATATTTTCAACAATGAATACTATGTGAAGTTATTCACATATTAAACAAAATGTTAACGCGGGATTCAATCCCGGTTCATGGCTGTCGGGAATCGAGGGTGTTACCCACTCGTCCATCGACTCATTGCCTTCACTTATGAGGTAAGACTTGTGCATGAATTGAAACCATTGAAGAAAATTTACACGGAGAAAAGCTCTCAATGCGGTAATCGAAATCAAGTTGTAATTATCGAAATACTCAGTGTACACCATTATACCACCAAGTTTTAATATGCTTTATTTTTATTTTGACCAACGAGGAAAAATACTTTCGAACGCGCGCTTCGAGAAAATAAAACTTTTTCTAGTCGAAAGGTGTCTCTTATTTTAAGAAATATGAATACCGGCCAGACAATCTCTGTCTTCGGGATAAGAATGCGATCATTCTAACATGACTTGAGCCATAGTATGTATAATTAGAGATATCCATGTTATACTCTCTATGCAGAGTTACGTACATCTTTCTACATTGTTTCAGTGAAAAATTGCTAATTTCTAAAATCCCATGAGTTTGTAGATTCCCGGCATGTGCTGAACATAATCCTATTACATGGTGTAATGACACTATTAAATTAGACCCAATAATGATAATGAACCATTAGAGTTTAACTGGGTGATGGCCACTTTAATCCCAGACCTGTGCATACAAGATTAGCTAGGCTACTGTGACAATTTCAATGACGCAGAATTAAGGGCCAAATGCAATCTGAACAGCAATGTATTCCCTGGTCATCAAGTTTGATAGAAATTTCGACAGAGATTTTTATTCTTATCATTTTTTATTTGTAGAGGTCACTTGTGCCCAAGTTATACAATCGTCATAAAAAGATAGGCAATGCTAAATCTAATACAGAGAACAGTCATCATGTGAGTGACACCACTCCATCTTCTTCTCAATTATCTTCGTTTTATCTAATTCCAATTTTTTCTCTTTTAGATTGTCAAACCAATCCTTTTTTGGTTGACCTTTTTCTTTTATTCTTCAAGACGTATATCTACATAGCGTCAATATAAAACTTAACTAAATTATGCAATTACACTTACAATAGTAAGTACAAAATTTGAGGATTTTTTACCTTTTAGCATGTACGTATATCGGGATTCAGACATTAACCTTGAAAGATATTTGATACACAGTGTCCTTTGTTGAAGATACACGAGATAACCAAGAGTGAAAAAAATTACCTCTTGTCACCTTCAAAAAAAAAAATAAAAAAATCAGACGACAGGTACGTCAAAGTCAAACAAGCATTGGGAAAAACTAAAAAAAAAAAAAACTTATAGGTTTATCGTAAAGATAGAGGCTGTCTGGCCGGCATTCATAGTTCTTCAAATAAAAGATACTTCGGCCAGTAAATCTTTTTATTGTCTCAACGTTTCGACAAAAATATTTTGTCTTCGTCAGGCGCGAACAAAAATTAAAACATTTGTAAAAGCGTTAGAAATTATTCTATAGGTTTAGAGCTATGGCCCTCATGAGTACAGGAGCAGTTGCCCAGAATCCTACAGGAAATATTATTAAACAAACTGAATTATGCAAATAGGTGATCGATCAGTTAAAGTAGTAAGTCGTATTATAAATGAGAAAATATAGCGATATAATCAACATTAACACCTGTTTGGTAAATAATAACGATTTGATAAACCCTCTCATAGGATGTTATGAAAACAAAGCGATCCCTGTACTGATGAGGGTCATAGTCCGAAAGGATGATAGACAGGTTGACCTTTTTCTGTCTGTATTTTCCTAAACTGGTGTTGTATCTTATTCTTCATCGCCACTAGTAATGTTTCTTCACCAGGGTTAAGAACATAATGCATTGTCCTGATGTATAATTAAAAGGAGATATGCTCTCTTGATACATTTAAAATAAAAGGATTTAAAAGCACGAATGTTTCTTTTATACATAATACAAACTTCTACTGTCCTTACTGCAATGAAAAAATATATATTGGGAGGGCTTGGTTCATCAGTGGTGAACCCTCCCAGCGCTTTCGCCAATTTAATCCACCAGACCGCTTCTCAGAGCTTTAATACTGTATTGGACGATTCTGCTTATATACGCAGCACTGAAGGATGGAATCTCAGAAATGGTTTTCAAGAAGATTATGAACATAGGCTTATAGGACAGTAGAATTACATTCAAATATTTGCATCGAAAACCATTTGCATTTGAAAACCATTTCTGAGATTCCACCCTTCAGTGCTGCGTATATAAGCAGAATTGTCCAATACAGTATTAGAGCTCTGAGAAGCGGTCTGGTGGATTAAATTGGCGAAAGCGCTGGGAGCGTTCACCACTGATGAGCCAAGCCCTCCCGATATATTTTTGTTCATCGCAGTAAGGACAGTAGAAGTTTGTATTGTGTATAAAAGAAACATTCGTGTTTTTAAATCCTTTCATTTTATATGTATAGATGGCGCGTTATTGCTTTGTGTTGATATATATATTGTTTAAATACATTCTACGATATAACGATGCCTATTTTTCACAATTATATTAATAAAAGCACATGTGCTCGTGGTCAGGAAATGCCATCTTTATTTTTAATATTATTAACTATATCAAAAGTAGAATATACTTTTTAGAGATAAACTTGGAACCATATATGTCATGTAATACAATATAATGCGGCTATGAATATAGAACGAACGTTTAACAAGTTTTACCGCAAATGTTTTTTTTTTTTTTACAGAACGAAAAATCGTAATTTTATTTATTTTAAGGAGAAATAACGACTATTTCTAACCTTAGGGATTAAGTATGAAAGGATGAATTGTGAAGAGTAATTATGAACGGGAATAATAAAAGTATCCAGGTTCGCTTCCCATCCCTGGACACTTTTATTTTTCCGTTCATTATTACTCTTCACAATTCATCTTTTCATACTTCATCCCTAAGGATAGGAATAGTCGTTATTTCTCCTTAAAATAAATAAAATAACGATTTTTCGTTCTGTTCAAAGAAACATTTGCGGTAAAACATGTTAAATGTCCTTCTATATATCATGTCATACAAAAGGTATTACAAATACTTTTAAACACAATTCTAAAGTAATTTGTAAAATGCATCTATCTCTATTAAAATAAATAGGAAAAAAGAAGTAAATAAAAGAAAGAATTTAAAAAGCTATGTACGAACATATTTCTTACAGATAATCTATAACGTGGAATCATTCTTCAAAATAAATCCTGTTTTGAAGCAAGTTGGAAGATTCAATTCTATTATAAAATGGGACAAGGTGGATGTGCTATTTTAATAAACTGGAGAGGCCAGGATTTAAAAAAAAGAGATATTATCTGGGGATGATCGTGTGGCAACAGCTTGTTCGTTTGACATTTTAAAGAAACAAAAATGCTGTCTTTTGCTAGGAAATACTTCTTTCTAAAGCAGCAGAGAAGTTATTTTGGAGGCGGTCGCACCTTTGTGTCTGATATTGAGTGAGATTCTTTAGATGTTGGCTAGCGTCTTTAAAATATAACTCTGGGACGAATTTCTTTTTTGTGTTTTTTTGAATTGTGAATAAATATCAGAGAACATTGATTTGAATATTAATTAATACTTATAGCTTAATTAATTATTTACTTTTATTGTGCTTATTTTTTGTAATAAGATTATTATACAAGAGTAGAAAGAATAACGTAATTTGATGACAGAAAAATTCAAACACTTTATGAGGCACACGTTACAAATTCTGAATATCATTTTTATTGATATTGAGCTTAAGGAAAAACCTTAAAAGGGAGTTGTACCTTTTTAACATGTATATCGGGATTCAGACAAGAACTCTGAAAGATATTTGATACACACAGTTAACTTTATTGAAGACACACGAGATAACCATGTGTGAACAAAATTGCCTTTGTCTCCTTCAAAAAAAATAATAAATTAAAATAAATAAACAGACGACCGGCGACATCAAAGACTTTCAACTTCCTTAAGTTTTGTCCATGAGTGTATAATTCTAAGGGTTATCTATTTTTGGCTTTTCTTTCAAACTTAATGATTACCTTTCAAACAAATCTCGATTTATCAGCTGAAGAAAACACAATATGGTTTATTTTTCTGTTCTCTAACTTTTGTTCATAGTTTCCTTAACCCCTGTCACCAATACCTCGTCTAAATCGATGGATATACATGTTATATTAAAATATTATTATTTTTTTAAAATTATATTTCATAGATCCAAATACTCTGTTAAATCGACCGCCAGAGGTCACGCTTCCCCTATAAAAACTCGTTGTTCTTCCCCGATGGCCGGCTCAAACCTTTTGTACATTATGTAAATAGGTTTTTGATTTTTTCATTCTCTTACGCCTTAAGTCAGGCATACCTTTCTCAAATTATGTTTTCTATTTTCAATAAACTCAATTAAAGCTATTTCTAATCTTTACTATTTTTATTATACTCTTAAGATTTTAACCACGACAGTATTACCATGATCCTCAAGATATTCCAAAATCAGCAGAAAATCTCTATTCATTTTTATCTATAACATACATATATAAGCAGAACAGGTGAATACAATATAATAGATATATGGTGGGTTAAACTAAGCTGGTAGAATTCACCCCTGATGAACCACGCCTTCCAAACATTTTTTTTATTGCAGCAATGGCTGTTAAAATTTATTTGTTCGATATATTGAATGCTTCCTCTAAAAAAAGTTTATATTCATGAATTAATATGTATACTCATGAACAAAACCTTTATGTAAAGCCTTTGATGACTCCGGTTGTCTGTTTTTTTGAAGGAGAAAAAAGCAATTTTGTTAACATTTGGTTATCATGTTTGTGTTCAATAAAGGCTACTTTAATATATTTCAGAAATATTGTCTTAATCTTGATATACATACTAAAGGGTACAACTTTCTAAAGTTTTGTCCATGAGTGTATTTTGAATTTTCTGATATCATCATTCTAAAAAATAAAATACGTATTGAAAGACTCAAATTAGAATTCTTACATTTGGGCATCAGTAAAAGCTATTTTATTTAAATGGGGTGAAATCAGTCAAAAAAGCGCAATTCTCAACCTGAAACACCAAACCACATCATTGACTATATTGACTTATCCATTGATGAGCTCTACTCATACTCAGCAGACACCATCAACAAGCTCTACAAGCTTGATATCCTAATATTATTGAGTGGAGATAAGAAAGAAGAAAATAAGGAAAGGGAAAAAGGCGCAATTCTCAACCTACAACCCCAAACCACATCATTGACTATATTGACTTATCCATTGATGAGCTCTACACATCCCCAGCAGACACCATCAAAAAGCTCTACAAGCTTGATATCCTAATATTATTGAGTGGAGATAAGAAAGAAAAAGAAGAAGAAAAAAAGGGAAATTCCGCAGCCAGTAAAAAGTCGGGCGAATGTTGGCCAATGGCCTCATTGATGCAACAACTCGTCTGAAACAGTGAATCCTGTATGGTCGACCCCGGTAATTCCAACGTCACGACTTGGGAACGTCTGGTCTACATCTTCTATGTAATTGGCTTCATTACATAGTGCCCAAGCTTTGAAAAACAAAATTGAAAGCTTTTAGAAAACAGTAAAAAATATAATTACACAAATTTATTTTTATTATTATTTTTTTAATTAAAAAGGCATATATATGCCTTTTTAATTAAAGATTTATTTATGGATTGCTCTATTTTCAAAACGAATTTATTTCTTTATTTTTTTGCTTATCCCTAGTACAAGTGTTACAGGTCATGATAATCATGGTGGGTAGAAGTAGGTGACTGCTTTTACTGTAAGTTAACCACATGTCTACACATGTGAGAAGCAGTTCGACTTTGCACTTACAAATGTGCCGTTTGGTTACTTTACTCGCTGGTGGGGGCCAAGAATCGGGGGCCATTGGAGCATTTTTTACAAATATCTTTGTGGTTAGAATAAGCACTTTTTTATTTGCCTTAGTACACATGGTACAAGCCATGATAATCATGGTGAGTAGAAGGTGGCGACTTTTTAAAAATGCAACTGCACCAGATATCTACACATGTAAAAAGTATTTCGACCTTTGCACTTATAATTGTACCAGAACCATGTTTGGTTATTTAAACTCGCTTGCGGGATTGGACTTTTGTGAAATTCGGAAGCTATTATAGCGTTTTTAAATTCGAAAATGAAATGTTCTGCAATATATTGTAGCAAATTATTTATTATTTTATTAACAGATTGTAAAGTTTGTTGTTTATATTTTTATACTCTGTAAACCTTCCTAATTTCTTATATTATCTTTTTATCAATTATAGTTTGTTCTTACCTTAAATACATTGCTTTGTCATCCTGCAGTTTGTCTTTCTTAATTTTCCACTTGGCAATATTTAATGAAGAAAACGGCTTCTGAGGATATATTTCTTGCTTTATATTATATCAAGTTTTCGAGTATTATAAACTCTTCTATGATTAGTCATATACTCCTATAAAAATGTTTGTAATACCTGTGATGTAATTGTACATATTCAGATGTAAATATGTAAATATGGTTTTGCATATAGACGCTCGAGTTAGGATATAAATAGAGACAATTGGATGTTGTCAGTTAGTTAGGAAAGTTCCGTTCTTAAATAAAGAAGTGTTCACCATCGTAGCCCGATTCCTTGAAGAAACGAAACATGGTGGCAGCGTAAAAGCGGTGAAAGCGTAAAAGCGGTAAAAGCGTAAAAGCAATTTTCAAAATTATAAAGTTGAAATATAAGATTTTTTTTAAGAAAAGGAAAAAAATGGCTAATTATATACAAGTAGCTGCTCCAGAAGGATTCAATTTCGGCAAACCTAATGAATGGCCGATATGGTTCAAAAGATTTCAAAGATACAGAATCGCTTCAGAACTTTCAGAGAAAAGTGAAAGTGAGCAAGTAAATGCTCTGATTTACATAATGGGCGATAAAGCAGAAGAAATCTTGATCTTATTTAATTTAAGTGAAGCGCAAATTGATGACTATAAATTAGTGGCGTCCAAATTTCAGGACTATTTCATAGGAAAAAGAAACGTTATTTATGAAAGAGCAAAATTCAATAGAAGAAGTCAAGGGGAGACGGAACCTGTAGAGGAATTCATAACCAATCTCTATGTGCTGGCAGAAACCTGCAGCTATGGTATCTTAAAAGAAGAGATGATCAGGGATCGCTTGGTAGTTGGAGTGAAAAACTTTAATCTTTCTGAGAAATTACAGTTGGAATCGGAACTTACCTTGGAGAAGGCAATCCAGATAGTGCGCCAATCAGAAAGTGTAAAGAATCAACAAAAAGAAATTAGGCAAGACACTGAAGATCGGAACGTGGATGTGATTGAAGTAGGAAAGGTGAAATACACGGATACGAAATATTGTAGAAAATGCAAGTTAAACAAGGAAGAAATTGGTTTGCCATGTCACAGGCTATGTAAGACCTGCTGGATCGGTCATGTGAGTGAACATCTTTCTTCTGAGAAACTTGAAGATTCTATAACGTGTCCAAATGAAGAATGCAAAGAAACTTTGAATTCTGAACAAAGAAAATTGTACAAAAGTGAAAATTGTACAAAAGTGAAAATTGTACAAAAGTGAAATCGTACAAAAGTGAAAATTGTACAAAAGTAAAATTGTACAAAAGTAAAATTGTACAAAAGTAAAATTGTACAAAAGTGTAATTGTACAAAAGTGTAATTGTACAAAAGTGTAATTGTACAAAAGTGAAATAGTACAAAAGTAAAATTGTACAAAAGTGTAATTGTACAAAAGTGTAATTGTACAAAAGTGTAATTGTACAAAAGTGTAATTGTACAAAAGTGAAATAGTACAAAAGTAAAATTGTACAAAAGTAAAATTGTACAAAAGTAAAATTGTACAAAAGTAAAATTGTACAAAAGTAAAATTGTACAAAAGTAAAATTGTACAAAAGTAAAATTGTACAAAAGTGAAATAGTACAAAACTAAAATTGTACAAAAGTGTAATTGTACAAAAGTGAAATAGTACAAAAGTAAAATTGTACAAAAGTGAAATAGTACAAAAGTAAAATAGTACAAAAGTAAAATTGTACAAAAGTGTAATTGTACAAAAGTGTAATTGTACAAAAGTGTAATTGTACAAAAGTGTAATTGTACAAAAGTAAAATTGTACAAAAGTGTAATTGTACAAAGGTGTAATTGTACAAAAGTGAAATAGTACAAAAGTAAAATTGTACAAAAGTAAAATTGTACAAAAGTAAAATTGTACAAAAGTGAAATAGTACAAAAGTAAAATTGTACAAAAGTGTAATTGTACAAAAGTGTAATTGTACAAAAGTGTAATTGTACAAAAGTGAAATAGTACAAAAGTAAAATTGTACAAAAGTAAAATTGTACAAAAGTAAAATTGTACAAAAGTGAAATAGTACAAAAGTAAAATTGTACAAAAGTGTAATTGTACAAAAGTGTAATTGTACAAAAGTGTAATTGTACAAAAGTAAAATTGTACAAAAGTGTAATTGTACAAAGGTGTAATTGTACAAAAGTGAAATAGTACAAAAGTAAAATTGTACAAAAGTAAAATTGTACAAAAGTAAAATTGTACAAAAGTGAAATAGTACAAAGATAAAATTGTGGTTCCTGTGGGATTCCTTTGAAGGTGCGGAGTGACAATTCGGATCACTATGGCAAATCAAGGGAAGCTTGTTCTGCTCCCTCTATAATAGGTGTTGTGAATGCTATTGATGAAAAGGAGTAAAGGATTCTGAAGCGAAGCCAAAGGGCGACGGATTAAAGGATTCTGATGCGAAGCCTAAGGGCGCAGGAGTACGAGAACTGCCTCCATTGGAAGTAAATGATCGAGTTTGGCTGACGGACCTTAACGGGGAGCCATATGTAAATTACCCAGAGGCCAACCCACACACTTCGGATGCTGCTGCGGATGTGGCCGGATCATCAACATCTCCTGGAAGAACAGTTCGTCCGCCCAGACGTTTTGGAGAGGTCTAGAGCTAATCTCTAAGAGGGGAGATGTGATGTAATTGTACATATTCAGATGTAAATATGTAAATATGGTTTTGCATATAGACGCTCGAGTTAGGATATAAATAGAGACAATTGGATGTTGTCAGTTAGTTAGGAAAGTTCCGTTCTTAAATAAAGAAGTGTTCACCATCGTATCCGGATTCCCCCTTGAAGAAACAAAACAATACCCGGAATCTTGAGATAATATAAATAAAATCAAGAGACTCATATTTGGAAGCCTTTGGTTTATTATTTATAGTATTTGTTTAAATTAGAAAAAAAGAGATCAATGCGGGTTTCGATCCGGAGTCATAGCGATCAAAACCAACGGTTTAGACGAAGGATCAGCAAACTGCGGTTTGTGAGCCACACGTGACTCTTTGGGTGTGAAGCTGCGGCTCTTTATATTGTCGCGGAGATAAATAAAGCAAGGGCAAATTTGGGAATAATTAATTTATTATAAGGGGTATTTATAGGGAGAGAGAGAGTACAACTTACCCCAAGTTAAAGATAATCATAATGAGCGGCGTCAGCCACCGTCCCGTTTTCCTTATTTACAGATCAGCTTCCGAGAACCCCTAACACCTGTGGTTCCCCCCCGGGGTCCAAGGATGATTGACAGGTGTCCCATCTGCATGGAGCTTCTTGACAATATAGTTCCATACGCGAATATTATTTATGTGAGTACTATTTATTGTTGGTAAGAAAACATTTCATGGCTTTTTAAAAACTTTGAAATTTTATAAATTGTATTTTTTGACTCTTCCGACTCAAAAGTTTGCCGACCCCTTTTTTAAACCATTCTTCCGTCAAACTCCCGCAGCATTATCACAGAATATCTTTATTTATTTGTCAACATGATAACAAGCATTTTTGTAAAGTTAGGATATTAACAAGTGCCTACCTACATGCACATTCCAAAGTTCCTCCAGTGTATTAGACCGTTCATTGATAGATGTTGTTTTAATAAACAAAAACCTAATATTCCAGGAATTTTTAATGGAAGGGATTTTTAAGTATATTGAATAATGGAAACTTGAAAGATTCCTTTTTCGTTGCATTTTTGTTATGAATAATTTACGGTCAAATAGGTTGTAGGCCCCGGAGCTTAATTAGGAGGCTGCCCCATCAAATATTGCTCAGAGAAACATAAATATAGTCCACAGACAGTTAATAATATTGCAGATCTATTGTTGTGTGATAACAAGTAGCCGACCGATGGTACACTGGAGCAGTAAAAATTATTTAATTTTGTTTATTTTAATTAATTATTTAATCAGAGAAACGTCACCACAGAGATGACGGGTATAAATTGTATTTGACCATTGACCACCGTTTCGCGACAATGAGTTAAATACAACGTGCAAGTTATTGTTTAATCTTCGTCCTGTTTGGATTTCGACCCGGCGATTAGAATGTACAGCTACAGCTCCATCCCCTCCTACAACGGTAAGACCCCAAACATCATGACCTTCCTGGACAGGACCATGAGTCCAGCACTGCACCAAATAAACCATCTGAGCATTACATGCCCGCCTTTGTCTCATCAATATACATCTTCGTATATACTAGAGATAATTAACTAGAAATAAAGCGTAAATCTTTTCTCCTTACGCTTTATTTCTAGTTAATATAATCAGTGGAGAAAGTTTTCTTGCTTTTAAGAACTAGAGATAATTGTCACAGATTTACCTATTTTATGAATATACACCCCGATTTACACGGTAGAAACGTTCCTGAGAAAAACGTATAATCGGGGGATAGGTGTACAACAGAAATTAAAATAAAATGCATTGACAGGTTAAAATATGTAGTCAGCACAAAAGCTCGGGATTCCTCGTGAGATGTGTACACAGCGCATGTGTTCAATCACAGTAGCATTTAGTATAGTGTGATAAAAAAAAAAAAAACTTATTTGGAAAACCGTGTAAAAGCGAAAACGTGTAAAACAAGTACCGTGTAAATCGGGGGATAGGTGTATTTATTAATATCTTTCTAAACTGAAAAGATCAGGCTCATAATTTATCTTATTGTTTCTTTTCTTAATTATTAGTTTTTTCTTGTATAATATGTTTATAACTGTTTCTGTTTAAAATGTGAATAGACGCAATTATCCCTATCCGGGGTATCGCCTTTGGGTGTTGAAATAAAACAATAACACAGGTCTACAAAACTTTAGGAAGTTGTACCTTATAGCATATATATATATCGGGATTCAGAAAATAACTCTGAGAGATATTTTCTGAATCCCGATATATATATGCTATAAGGTACAGCTTCCTTAAGTTTTGTCTATCAGTGTAATATAAAACATAAATAAGTTATATAAGATTTAAGAATTGTGTCTCATTATTGTGATATATATTCAGATTGGTAGTTAATATATATAAAATTCTAGTTTCACCATTTTTTTAGAACAAAAGTTGTCATTATAGTAGAATCAGGCGACAATAATAAATTAATTTGGAAATTTCCCTTAACTTGATTCTCTATTTTTTATCTGTTCTAGATTTTCACAATTTAAATTCCTATATTTTATCTCTTTTTCGATGTTGAACTTGCTGAGATAAACCCTGGCAACTCCAATGGCCACAGGGTCCTTCCATCACTATCAATATTATTATAGCTTTCTGCCTCGCTACAATCTTTCTACCATTGGTTTCATACCAAATACACTCATGGACAAACCTTAAGGATGTAGAACCTCTTTGATGTCATCGGCCATTTCTTTTTATTTAGAAGACAGAGGGAATTTTGTACATACTTGGATATCTCGTGTGTCTTCAATAAAAATAGTGATTCAGATATCTTTTAGATTTATTGTCTGAATCCTGATATACATGATAAAAGTACAACTTCCTTAAATTTTGTCCATGAGCGTATATGCTCAAGACATTTTATCAATTTTAAGGGTGATATTACACATTTAATACCTTACTATAATCCTTCTATTAAAGTCTAACTGTTAATTATGCAATATTTTTTAATGAAATACTATACTTTACCTTGGTCAGATGATTTAGGTTAATTTTGTGCGGGTAGATGGAATGAATCGTCGAAATCTTGCATTGTTCTCGTCTGTACATCAAATTTGTCTTTCTTCCTCTTTTTATATTGCTAAAGATAATCGGCGACTTCAAACTGCATCATTTTTCATCACTTATATAATATGGGAGAAAATATAGTGCATTCTATTTTAAAAAATAGCCTACCCTCTAACGACCTCTTGAGACAGCATATCGCGCTTGTTTGGAGACCTTCACGTAGCTTCGTTCTTCTTCTCCTCGTCATGAGTTCCTCATCCCTATATATCCCGGGGAAGATCTTTCCAGAACGTTCAAGGTTTGTCAGCCAATCAGAAAGCAGCCAACACTAAGCCTTGCGCAATCGCTTTAAATTGGCCAATCAGTTGTTCTCCAATTTTTCTACATTATTCTAAAACATTCTATTATGGAATGCGTCCTTTTCCCCTTTATTCTACGCAACAATAACTAAACAATATATATAAGAAGAAAAGAGGGAGAGGAAATGTTATTGCCGCGTTCCATTCCATAAATAAAACACGACAATGTGTCAGATCTCTATACAAGGACTCGATAATATTCTCCATTTACAAAATAGAATTTCCTCTCCAACTTCGCCAGAAAACTTAAACAATATCATAAAAGTTTGTGTCAAGGCAAGTTTGGTCGTAGTAAGTTTGGTCCCTGACTTGACAGCGAAGGTAGAAGAATAATTCTGTGGAAAATACTCAGTTTCTGTCCTAATTTGAACCAAAGTTTAGTCGGATGTTGCTGTTTAATTTTATATAATTAGCTTTTTCAAGCTTTATTGAATTATTGAGAATATATAATATACCAATAAATGGTAAAAAATATCGTCTACATAAAATATATCAATCTATAATAAAATCTACTGACATTATTTCGAAATCCTTATTAATATAAAATATCTTCATTTTTATATATTTTAGTATAAGGTTTCCCATTAGTTTCCAAATACAGAAAAGATTACACTCATGGACAAAACTTAAGGAAGTTGTACTTTTCAGCATGTATATCAAGATTCAGACAATAACTCTGAAAGATACACTCATGAACAAAACTTAAGGAAGTTGTACCTTTCTGCATGTATATCGGGATTCAGACAATAACTCTGAAAGATACACTCATGGACAAAACTTAAGGAAGTTGTACCTTTCAGCATGTATGTTGGGTTTCAGACAATAACTCTGAATGATACACTCATGGATAAAACTTAAGGAAGTTGTACCTTTTAGCATGTATATCAGGATTCAGACAATAACTCTGAAAGATATTACAGTGACCTTTATTGAAGACACACGAGATAACCAAGTGTGAACAATATTGCCTCGGTCTCCCTAAAAAAAACAGACGATC
>CP092876.1:81757866-81778806 GCA_030710605.1 Cordylochernes scorpioides
CTGACAAAACTTGAACGTTCTGGAAAGATCTACCCCGGGATATATAGGGATGAGGAACTCATGACGAGGAGAAGAAGAACGAAGCTACGTGAAGGTCTCCAAACAAGCGCGAGATGCTCTCAAGAGGTCGGTTAGAGGGTATGTTAGTTTTTATAATAAAATGCAATTTTATCGTTTCTTCCATATTATATAAGTGATGAAAAATGATGCATTTTTTGAAGTCAACCGATTGAATTTTGGCAGCATGACAAGAGGAATAAACACAAAAATGATGTACGGATGAGAACGATGCAAGATTTAGACGATTCATTTCATCTACCCGCACAAAATTAACCTAAATCATCTGACCAAGGAAAGATATAGTATTTCATAGAAATATATTGCATTATTAACAGTTAAACTTCAATAAAAGGATTATAGTAAGGTATATTTAATGTGTAATATCACCCTTAAAATTGATTAAAAGTCTTGAACATATACGCTCATGGACAAAATTTAAGGAAGTTGTACTTTCATCATGTATATCAAGATTCAGACAATAACATATATCTGAATCACTATTTTTATTGAAGCCACACGAGATAACCAAGTGTATACAGAATTTCCTCTGTCTTCTAAATAAAAACAATTGACCGATGACATGAAAGATGTTCTACATCCTTAAGTTTTGTCCATGAGCGTATTTGGTCTGAAACTGATGGTTGAAAGATTGTAGCGAGGCAGAAAGCTATAATAATATTAGATATTTGTTATTAATATAATCCCTTCGGTATAATTATTAACAAAAGACAATTCTCTGAGGGAAAAGTTTATTTTATGTATATCGGCAATACAAGCTTTCGGTCTCAACAGCGTAGTTATACCTGTCGAAGAGCTGTTGAGCCCGAAAGCTTGTATTGCCGATATACATAAAATAAACTTTTCCCTCAGAGAATTGTCTTTTGTTAATATTAGATATTGATAGTGATGAAAAGACCCTATGGCCATTGAAGTTGCCTGGGTCTATCTCAGAAACTTCAACATTGAAAAAGAGACAATTCTCTCTGGTATTTAGAAATACATATTGTAGCAAAGAACTTATTATTTTATAAACAGAGTATCATTTTTGATGCTTATATTTTGCTACTCTGTAAACTTCCCTCATTGTTTTTTTTTATCATTCATATAGTTTATTCTTTCCTTAAATAAATTCTTGTGTCATCCCGAAGTGTGTCTTTCCTAGTTTTCCACGTAGCATTTTTGGTGGAGATGCTGGGTAAGTTAGGAAAGACAAACTGAAGACCGCCGAGAAGACCTTGAAGCAATGGGTGCTGTGATCTACATTTTTAGAGACTGGCTCCAGGATTCCACCGCCGTGTCAAAACCAAAACTTCCCTCCAAGATGACGATATCCCTATAGACGACGATACGACGACAAAGCCGCTCTTCAAGCCGCAAGAAAAAGGGCGCAAAGGTACTAGGGACAAAGTTCCAAGACTTTGATGGAATCCTTGGCAGAAGCACGTCAGATTCATGTCAGTTACCAGAATAATTGCAAGCTGTGGGTCACAGCTCCTATAGGGAAGGAGCTATGTAGCAAGGTATTCAGTATTTTTTCATCAGAGTATCATTTTTGGTGCTTATATTTTGCTACTCTGTAAACTTCCCTCATTGCTAATATTTTTTATCATTCATAGTTTGTTCTTTCTTTAAATAAATTACGGTGTCATTACGAAGTTTGTCTTTCCTAGTTTTTCACGTGGCAATAAAGATATAATACATTATTAACTGTTTTTATCTATATTCATGTTTCTCTGAGCAATTATTGGTGTGGCAGTCTTTCAATTAGGCTCCAGGGTCTACAACCTATTTGACCGTAAATTATTCGTAGCAAAAATGCAATGAAAAAAGGAATATTTCAAGTTTCCATTATTCTACATACTTAAAAATTCTTTCGATTAAAAATTACTGGAATGTTAGATTTTTTGT
The DNA here is from genome assembly GCA_030710605.1 of Cordylochernes scorpioides. NCBI lineage: Eukaryota > Metazoa > Arthropoda > Arachnida > Pseudoscorpiones > Chernetidae > Cordylochernes > Cordylochernes scorpioides. The sequence continues at coordinate 81,759,835 of CP092876.1, forward strand.
TTAATAAAACAACATCTATCAATGAACGGTCTAATACACTGGAGGAACTTTGGAATGCGCATGTACGGAGGCACTTGTTAATTTCCTAACTTTACAAAAATGTTTGCTATAAAGTTAACAAATAAATATAGATAATAAGTATTTATGATGGTGAAGTTCGGTGTACGAGTGGTCTGAACCGTTTTTAATCGCTACGACCCCGGATCGAATCCTGCATTGGACACTTTTTTTTTTCATTTAAATAAATGCTCTAAATAATAAACAAACGGCTTCCGAGGATGAGTTTCTTGATTTATTTTTTTTAATATTCCGGGTATTACAAATATTTTAAATTTTAAAATCAATTTATTAATCAACCAGCAGCGATATTGAAATATCTGTGCCCCTATTACAGAAAAACAAATAAAACAACAAACGAATTAGAACTTAGAATTAAATATTTACAAATTTACATGCATTATTCGAAAGGGTTCATAAAATCTATATAAACAAAGTGGCTGATGTAAGAGAGTTAAATTATTTAGATCAGAGAACAAACAATGTCTCACTTCTGCAAAGTTCGGACAGTCATAGATAAGGTGAAGAGCAGACAAATCATTTAATAGAGTATATGACTAATCATAGAAGGGTTAATAATGCCCGAAAACTTGAGATAATATAAAGCAAGAAATCTATCCTCAAAAGCCGTTTTGTTTATCAAATATATTGCAGAACATTTTATTATCTAATTAAAAAATACTATAATCGCCCCCGAATTACACAAAAGTCAAACCCCGCAAGCGGGTTTAAATAACCAAATAAGGTTCTGGTACAATTATAAGTGCAAAAGTCGAACTACTTTTTACATATGTGTAGATATCTGCTGCAGTTATATTAAAATAAGTCGCCAACTTCTAATCACCATGATTATCATGGCCTGGAACATGTGTACTAAGGCTTATAAAAAAAGTGTTTATTCTAACTACAGAGATATAAAAAATGCTCAAATGGCCCCGATTCTTGCAAAGGTCCAACCCCACCAGCGAGTAAAGTAACCAAACGACACATTTGTATGTGCAAAGTCGAACTGCTTCTCACATGTATAGACATGTGGTGCACTTACAGTAAAAGCAGTCGCCTACTTCTACCCACCATGATTATCATGACCTGTACCACGTGTACTAGTGATAATCAAATTAAATTAAATTTGTTTTGAAAATAGAGCAATCCATAAATAAATGTTTAATTAAAAAGGCATATATATGCCTTTTTAATTGAAAAAATAATAATAGAAAATAAATTTGTGTAATTATATTTTTACTGTTTTCTAAAAGCTTTCAAATTTGTTTTTCAAAGCTTGGGCACTATGTAATGAAGCCAATTATATGGAAGATGTAGACCAGACGTGCCTACGTCGTGACGTTGGAATTACTGGGGTCGACCATACAGGAATCACTGTTTCAGACGAGTTGTTGCATCAATGAGGCCATTGGCCAACATTCGCCCGACTTTCTACCGGCTGCGGAATTTCCCCTTTTCCTCTTCCTTTTCTCCTTCTTTCTTTCTTATCTCCACTCAACCATATGAAGGTATCAAGCTTGTAGACCTTGCTGATGGTGTCTGCTGGGGATGAGTAGAGCTCATCAATGGATAAGCCAATATAGTCAATGGTGTGGTTTGGTGTTGCGTGTTGATAATTTCGCCTTTTTTCCTCTTCCTTTTCTTTCTTATCTCCACTTATTCATATTAGGGTATCAAGCTTGTAGAGCTTGTTGATGGTGTCTGCTGGGGATGAGTAGAGCTCATCAATGGATGAGTCAATAGGTCAATTATGTGGTTTGGGGTTGCAGGGGTAGAATTGCGCCTTTTTTCCTCTTCCTTCTCTTCCTCTTTCTTATCTCCACTCAATAATATTAGGGTATCAACCTTGTAGAGCTTGTTGATGGTGTCTGCTGGGGATGAGTAGAGCTCATCAATGGATAAGTCAATATAGTCAATGATGTGGTTTGGAGTTTCAGGTTGAGAATTGCGCTTTTTTGACTGATTTCACCCATTTAAATAAAATAGCTTTTCTGATGCCCAAATGTAAGAATCATAAGTCTAATTTGAGTCTTTCAATACGTATTTTATTTTTTTAGAATGATGATATCAGAAAATTCAAAATACACTCATAGACAAAACTTTAGAAAGTTGTACCCTTTAGTATGTATATCAATATTAAGACAATATTTCTGAAAGATATTACAGTAGCCTTTATTGAACACAAACATGATAACCAAATGTGAACAAAATTGCCTTTGTCTCCTTCAAAAACAGACAACCGGAGACATCAAAGGCTTTACATAAAGGTTTTGTTCTTGAGTATACATATTATGATAATAATTCATGAATATAACCTTTTTTTAGAGGAAGCATTCAATATATCGAACAAATAAATTTTAACTGTCCTTGCTGCAATAAAAAAAATGTTTGGACGGCCTGGTTCATCAGTGGTGAATTCTACCAGCTTTGTTTAACCCACCATATATCTAATATATTGTATTTAACTGTTCTGCTTATATATGTATGTTATAAATAAAAATGAATAGAGATTTTCTGCTGATTTTAGAATATATTGAGGATCATGGTAATATTGTCGTGGTTAAAATCTTAAGAGTATAATAAAAATAGTCTTCTCTTCTTCTTCTTTCTTATCTCCACACTGGGTGAAGTAGAATGCGTCTGCCTTTGTCATTAAGACTGGGAGCACTACTCAGTAGCAGGCCGACTTAGCTCCAAAAGAAAAGGTCGCCTCTGACATGAGGAACAGACGCCATGTGCAGCCGCTCCTAACATGGAGTACAAACGCTGCTCATCCTGTATCCCTGGATTAGGAGCCCTTACAGGGTATTATCATCCGGGCCAGCTGAGCCCAGGTTTTTTAGTGAGCTTGTTACTGCTCCCCTCCTCCTTTTTCATCCGGGCTTGGGACCGGCAAGGGCGGAGTTAATAAAAATAGTAAAGATTAGAAATAACTTTAATTGAGTTTATGGAATATAGAAAACATAATTTGAGAAAGGTATGCCTGACTTAAGGCGTAAGAGAATGGAAAAATCAAAAACCTATTTACATAATGTACAAAAGGTTTGAGCCGGCCATCGGGGAAGAACAACGAGTTTTTATAGGGGAAGCATGACCTCTGGCGGTCGATTTAACAGAGTATTTGGATCTATGAAATATAATTTTAAATAGAATAATATTCTAATATATCATATATATCCATCGATTTAGACGAGGTCTTGGTGATAGGAGTTTACAACTATGAACAAAAGTTACAGAACAGAAAAATAAACCATATTGTGTTTTCTTCAGCTAATAAATGAAAATTTGTTTTAAAAGTAATAATAAAGTTTGAAAAAAAAGCTAACAATAGATAACTCTTAGAATTATACACTCATGGACAAACCTTAAGGAAGTTGAAAGTCTTTGATGTCGCCGGTCGTCTGTTTATTATCTAAATCCCGATATACACGATCAAAGGCACAACTCTCTTTTAAGGTTTTTCCTTAAGCGCAATCTCAATAAAAATGATATTTAGAATTTGTAACGTATGCCTCATAAGTGTTTGCATTTTTCTGCCATCAAATTACGTTATTCTTTCTACTCTTGCATAATAATATTATTACAAAAAATAAGCACAGTAAAAGTAAATAATTAATTAGGCCATAAGTATTAATTAATATTCCAATCAATGTTCTCTGATATTTATTCACAATTCAAAAAAACACAAAAAAAAATCGTCCCAGAGTTATATTTTAAAGACGCTAGCCAACATCTAAAGAATCTCACTCAATATCAGACACAAAGGTGCGACCGCCTCCAAAATAACTTCTCTGCTGCTTTAGAAAGAAGTATTTCCTAACAGAAGACAGCATTTTTGTTTCTTTAAAATGTCAAACGAACAAGCTGTTGCCACACGATCATCCCCAGATAATATCTCTTTTTCTTTTAAATCCTGGCCTCTCCAGTTTATTAAAATAGCACCATCCACCTTGTCCCATTTTATAATAGAATTGAATCTTCCAACTTGCTTCAAAACAGGATTTATTTTGAAGAATGATTCCACGTTATAGATTATCTGTAAGAAATATGTTCGTACATAGCTTTTTATTTTTAAATTCTTTCTTTTATTTACTTCTTTTTTCCTATTTATTTTAATAGAGATAGATGCATTTTACAAATTACTTTAGAATTGTGTTTAAAAGTATTTGTAATACCTTTTGAAGACATGATTTATAGAAGGACATTTAACAAATTTTACCGCAAATGTTTCTTTTTAAAGAACGAAAAATCGTAATTTTATTTATTTTAAGGAGAAATAACGACTATTCCTATATTTAGGGATAAAGTATGAAAGGATGAATTGTGAATAGTAATGATGAACGGAAAAATAAAAGTGTCTAGGGATGAGAAGCGAACCTGGACACTTTTATTTTTCCTGTTCATAATTACTCTCCACAATTCATCCTTTCATACTTCATCCCTAAGGATATGAATAGTCGTTATTTCTCCTTAAAATAAATAAATTTATCATTTTTCGTTCTGTAAAAAGAAACATTTGCGGTAAAACTTGTTAAACGTTCGTTCTATATTCATAGCCGCATTATATTGTATTACATGACATATATGGTTACAAATTTATCTCTAAAAAAGTATATTCTACTTTTGATATAGTTATTAATATTAAAAATAAAGATGGCATTTCCTGACCACGAGCACATGTGCTTTTATTAATATATTTGTGAAAAATAGGCATCGTTATATTTCGTAAAATGTACAGGGTGATCCAAAAGTCCCGCACAACTTTAAAAATTAATAACTCCCCGAATATTTGCGCTAGAGCAATGCGGTAAACACCATTGTGTTCAGGATGCAATGAGATTTTTTATGGCAAAAAATGAGATATTCGAAATTTATTTTAGTTACAATTTTATTCGCCAGATGGCGCTCTACCAGAATCAGAGATTCAGCGGCCAAATTGTTTGATAAATTGAAAAATATAACTGATCGACACGTATTTTTCCTTTTGGAATACCAGGAAAGAACCCTAATAATATCAAATAACAAATTAATAAAACACCACTTCACCAAAAGTATGAAGAATTGGTTAACGATTTTCAAATACAATCAGAGATATGTAAAATAGGTAAATGCAAATTAAAACATGTAGCAAAAAGAAAATTGATATTTTAGATACGGTTTGTTTCCGAAGATATAAATTTCTAATATTTTTAATTCAACTCTCACTCAGTGTCGATTATGTTTATTTTAATTCATTTGAAAAATATGTATCTATCTCTGATAATTTATTTTACTCTGGAATGCCGTTGTTGTTTTTGTCGTGTCCAATAAAGAGCCTCAGATGTCTCCATGCATTTCTATCACAGCAGCAGCAATGTCCACTATCTTGGATGTATAAAGCTGCTGCTCTGGGTCTATGTCAATTTTCTGCAAGGCTGCGGGCATGAGAATATGTGGGTAGGTGTTAGTTCCACACCAGGACAGTTGTTGCATGTTCTATAGGTTCTTGTGCCATCTGGATGTATTTTCATTCCTTTATAATGTTTTATTCTAAGTATTGATATAGTTTTTGTCAGTTTTCTCTCTGAGTTTATTTCACATATTTGATCTTTTCTTATTTTTTGTTTAATTATCTTGTATTTTGCAAAAGCATTAGCGTCAAATAATGACATTTGTTCTTTATTTTGGCTCAGCTTTCTGGCTTCCTTTGCCAAATCAACTGCCATTTCATTACCCCCGATCTCAACACGGGCAGGAATCCATTGTAGAATGCAGGTATTCTCAAATGATTCCAGTTGGGTAAGTAACGAGTGTATTTTCTGTGTGATTCTAGTATTGCCCTTCTGAATTGCTTATAGAGCGGATATGGAGTCGCTGTATATTAAAATTCCTTCAGCTTGATGCAGGGATGGTTGGTTAAGGCATAAATCAAGAGCTTTCCAGATAGATGTCAGTTCACAAGTGAAGTTTGACGAAATCTGTCCTGCTCCTTCTTTGATTTTGATATTTGTTCCATCTTCCAGTATTATGTTAATTCCGGCCCCTCCATTACTCAGGGTAAGGTCTGAAGATCCATCTGTATATGCTGTTAAAATGCGTGGCCTAGCATTTTTAATAAAGAATTTGTACTATGAGGACATACCGTTAATATTACAAACACATTAGACCTCGAAGCCCAAGGTATCAAAGTCTACCTCAATCAAAACAAAGCCATCAACATATACAATATGTATCACCCTCCAAACAATACATTTATTGACGATGGAACAATGTCTCAATTTCTTACAGACAACACTATTATTGTAGCTGACCTTAATGCCAAACATCAACTATGGGGATGTTCTACGCCAAACCCAAGAGGCAAAATACTATCAAACATATTTGACGACAATGCCTTCATGTGCTTAAATGATGGGAATCCTACCCATCATTCCTACAAGCTATAATACTGCACAAGCCTTTGATATAAGTTTTTACTATCCTGACATTTTCCACAAATGCAAATAGCAAATATTAAAAAGTTTTGTAAGTGATCATTTGCCTAATTTGATAGAAATTAGCACCAAGACCAAAACTAGCTCAATTAAGAAAAATTCTGGAACTTCAAAAAGGCTAATATGATATCTTTCGAAAACACCATTATTAAAGCAGCCAAAGTTTCAATACCAAGAGGTAATATTAAGAAATGGATTCCAAATTATACACACCAGGCAAAAAATATTCAAACACTTATAACTAAAAGAAATGAACTACAAAAAAGTGCACCCAAAACCAAACAAATTGTATAACTGAACTGAACATTGTGATTGCAAAAATAAAAAGATTATACGTAGATGTGAAAAGGGAAAAATGGAAACAAACTTGTGAAAACCTCTCTGAACCCAAGAAACCCAAATACAAAACTTTGGAATTTGGCAAAACAAATTGACAGAGCCCAGCCACAAACTGAAAGCACAAATATGATTAAGAATACAGATAGTACACCAGCAACTAATGACAAAATTGCTGCCAATCCTTTAGGTAATTCATATCAAATAAGTAGTAAAATCAAGGTTGAAAAAAAAAAGATTATTCATGACTGTAAAATGTCACCAGCACTCATAATATTTTCCATGAAAAAAATCAATATGAAAAAGCTAGCTTATGCATTAGAAAACACTAACCTACACAAGACTCCTGGGCCAGATGGAATCCATGGCCGAATGATATCAAACTTGGGCAAAATTGGCAAAGAAAGACTTCTTAATATTTCAATAACTCCTGGAAAACTGGAAAATTGCCTCAAGACTGTAAAAATGCAACAATAATTCCCATTAAAAAACTTGACAAATCTGCTGATGACCCAAAAAACTACCGACCTATCTCCCTAACAAATATTTGGTGCAAATTAATTGAAAAAATTATAATCAGACGAGACTCACCTACCACCCCGACACAAGAAATCTCTTACCAGAAGAACAATATGGATTTAGGAAAGGACATGGGACAATAGACCAACTCTTATTTTTCACACAAAAGGTAAAAGATGCACAAAACAAAAAAACCAACTAACCACACCATAGCTGCTTTTTAGACCTTACACAAGCTTTTGATAAGGTATGGAAAAACAAGTTAATTACAAAATTATACAAACATTTCAAAATTGATGGAAAAGCTATCATTTGGATAAATGATTCCCTTAGAAATATATATATCAGGGTCAAATATAATGGCACTCTATCTAAAACCTTCAAATTGTACCAAGGATTACCACAAGGATCAGTCCTTAGCCCAACTCTCTTCACCCTATTTATTGCAGGCATATAGAAGAAAAATTTTCACATAAAACCAATAATGGACTTTTCGCTGATGACATTATTCTATGGAGCAGCAACACTAACTGGAAAAAAGCTGAAAGAGATTTAAACAAGACTCTTCTCCACCTAGAAAAATTTGCTAATAAACATAAATTAGAATTTAACCCCCAAAAATCTGAAACCTGTCTTTTTACTACCGATAAGAAACTATACAAAATAAGACCAAATATTATTCTGAAAGAACAACAATTTCAATATAATAAACATCCTAAATATCTCGGCTACACCCTGGATCCAGAAATTAACTCCAGTAAGCATATTGAAGGAGTTGTTAGAAAAGGAAGAGACCGACTAAAAATCTTGAAATATATTTCAGGAAGAGTGGGGAGCTGAAGCAACAACACTAAAATTAACTTACACATCTCTAATGAGACTTATCTTGGAATATGGATATCAAATCTATGGTACAGCATCTGAAACAAATCTAAAAACACTGGAAAGGATACAACTAAATGCAGCTAGAATTATTGCAGGTCTTCGAAATACCTGCCCTAATGATATTGTACTTTACGAGGCAGACATTATGCCCTTGAAGGATAGAATAAGCTACAATCTGCCAAAATATATAAACAAAATCAAGAGTTATGAAAACAAACACAGAACTTTCAATTACATACTTAATTGGGAACCCAATATAAGACTCAAAAAAGAAGGCCCTCTCCACCTGGCCAAAATAAATAGATTTTTAAAATATAAAGTGGAAAAATATTATTTAGCTGAAAAAATATCTCCATGCGACCCACTAACAAAATGTTATTTTTAATGCCACTTTAAATGAACCCACCAACAGACAATACCAAAATTTAGAATACTTAAAACAATTATCATTAGAAATAATTAATAAAATTCCTAAAAATGCAATAACTATCTATACCGATGGTAGCAGAGACGAGTTGGGACACACTGGCAGTGGCTTCTCATTAAAAACCACAAATGGCATTGAGAAAATAAACAGAAGAAACCCAGAATTTTGCTCAGTCTTCAGATCAGAACTTATAGCCATCTATTAAGTCTTAAAATCCATCAGAAACATTAAACATCACGATATATGGATTCTTACTGATAGTAGAAGTGCCATACAACACTTGAGTCACACAGGGAATCTTAGAGACAAATTAAGCAGGAACATAATTGGTTATCTCCAAAAACTCTCAATACCTCAAAAATTCACCTTCAATGGATACCCTTACATGTTAGCATTAAAGGCAATGAAGCTGCTGATGCGCTAGCGAAAAAAGGCACAAAAGAACCCTTGCTACAGAAAAATAAACTTACTTTTAAAGAAATAGAAACAGTAGCCAAATAAACAAGAACTGGAGGATCCCACCTAAGCACAGTTGGTATACCCTAGAAGCAGATGGCCACCCAGACCTTTAGGTCCACAAGCCGGCATGCAAAGCATGCCCTTCGCTGCTATTCTGTTCAACTCATAAGCCAAGTAACGGTATCCAAGCTAGTGCTTGGACATTGTACCTGGAAACACCACCTCCCAGACAACGTGTCTGGAAGGATTTCTATACCGGTGGCCTTTAATCATAGCAAAATAGGAAACTATCTACTGTGTCCAGCAGGGACCGCGGGGAGGCAGCCCCCGGTCGACTCTGTTCACTCACAGCTGAGGAAAAGCTCAGCTGCCACGTCGTGGGCTTTCTCAAGAAGCTTGCTGTGATTTCTCAGCAGCTTACTCTCGATCGCGCCCCTCGCCCTCCTTCTCTCTTCCTGCACACCCACTACCCTTGGACAATCCAAGACGTAGTGGCGTGCATTCATATCTCTTTCTCCATAGACGCAATCAGGGTTTCTCTTAATTTTAAATCTGTGGAGACTTGGGGAAGAGCCCATGTCCCGAACTACCCTAATGAGTTTGTGGGACATTACCTTACAGAGGTACTTGGGTGTTGTTACCCCATTGAATACCTCTTTCCCCTTCACACTGTTCCTCCATCTGTCCAACCATAAGTCCTGGACGTGCCCCCTGATCCTCCTATAAACTTCTTTCTTGGTCACTGGGGTCCTCAGTGATCTACCTCTAAAGCATCCTGCCTTAGCGATCCTGTCTGCGAACTCATTACATTCGATGAGGCTGTGTCTCCTAAACCAAGGGAGCTCCGGAGCCCGCTTCATCATCTCCAGCTCCTGGATTATTTGATGCGCGAGTTGCCCTTTCTCCAGATTGATGGCGACGAGGGCCGACATACAATCTGAATAGAGGCGGTCCGGGCTGAAGTTCTTCTCGGCACACACTCTGAGGGCTACCCTGATCGCAACCAGCTCGGCTGAAAAGACCAATTCGTCCACTCTGAGTGTTAAACTTTCTTGGAAGATCAGCTCTCCATTAGTGAATATCACTACCCCAGCTCCAGTATTGGTTCCAGACTTACTACAATCAGTGAAAACTTCCGTGCCAATCCCTGTCGGCCCTCCAGGACTCCAATTCCACTTTGGCAACCACTGCGGAGGCTTCCTTGGATCCCTCTTCGATTCCAGGGCCCCCGCTTCAAGTCCCAGGGCATCTTCCCTGTTTTCCCAGATCTTCTGTCTGATGGTCTTCTCCTCTAGTTTCAATCCCAGGGGAATAAGCCCAGCGAGGACCAAAAAGGCCTCACTGCTGGTAGTGCGATATCCCCCTGTGATTCTGAGTGCCGCTGTCCTCTGCACTCTCTCTAGAGTTGTTGCTACCTTCTGATCCCTGTTTCGGCGCCACCAAGCCCCGGAAGCATATAGCAAGATTGGCTCGACACAGGAGAGGCAGATGTTCCTAAAAATAGTACCCTCCTCCCCCCCCCCCCCCCCCCCCTGTTGAGAGCCAACCAGGACAGGCCTGCACAACGCCTCCCTGCCTCTCGCCACCATCTCCTCCGCCTGGTATTGCCAACCCATCTTGTCATCGATGACCACCCCCAGAATGGTCATCCTATTGACCAACGCTACCCTCCGTCCTTCCATCCGGATAGCCGGCTTGTGTTCCCATTTGATCCCTTTCCTTTTAGTTCTTATGTCCCTAGGCTTAAAGCTGAGGGCTTTAGTTTTGGAGACATTGAACTTAAGGCCCAGATCGAGAGAATTTGGAGAGAAGTTCTAACACACTTCTCAGCCTTCGCTCTCGAAGCAGCCTCAATGATGAGGAACTGGTCGTCAGCATAGAGAACCAGCCTGGCTCCCTCAGGGAGCTCCTCCTGGAAAACGGTGTTTACCAGGATATTCCACAGAATAGGTCCGCAGCAGGAGCCCTGGGGGCAACCCCTAGCACAGTTTCTTTCCAACTTCAGCCCACCAAAACTGAGGCTAATCCGTCTATCCCTCAGGAAGTCACGAACCAAGCTGCACAAATTATCAGGACAACCCATGTCGATCAAATTTCTCATCAGCTTGTTCCAGCTCATGGAGTTGAACGCGCCATCAATGTCCAGGGCCACGAAAAGAACCCAAGCACCCTTATTTAAGCCCATCTCAACCCCTTCTAACACCTCGTTCAGAGCTGTGGTTGTGGACTTTCCTTCCCTAAAACCATGTTGAAAAGAGGAAAGGAGCTCATTACTCTCTAGCCAGTGCTTCAGTCGCTGAGCTAGTAGGCTATCCAGGACCATACCTAGACACACTAGTAAAGAAAGCGGACGATAATCATTAGGAGAATTACCCTTTCTACCAGACTTTTCGAGAAGCACTATTCGTGCAACCTTCCATGCCTCAGGAATTGTACCAGTGTCCAGGCACCTATTGAATAACCTGGAAAGAAGCGATGGGTGCATCCTTACCAGGGCTTTCACGACCGTGTTATCGATCCCTTCGGGACTAGGAGATTTCCTTTTCCCCAACTTGAAAGCCGTCAGTTTCACCTCATTCTCAGAAAAGGGCGGATCTACCAAACCACAAGTGGTCAGAGAGATCTCGTCCTCTGGTTCCTCGTTTCCGAAGTGCCGATCCAAGTTGTTTTTATTTTGTCTTCTGCTTTCGAGCGAGTAGGTCTAGAACGCATTCTCTCTGAATTTTCTCATTGTTGGTGGATGAAACAGCACCAGTGATTATTTTGGTCGCTTTTGCTTGACAACTGTCTAGTCTTACTTTTAGTGATGAGCTTGAGGGAGCCCAGACCGGTGTTGCATATTCCATTATCGGCCTTATTAAGGTGGTATATCTTGTTCTGAGAATTCTGGGTTTTGCTCCCCAATTTGTTCCACATAGCCTTCTCAGAATGTTTAGTTGTCTGATAGCTCTATTTGAGGTGCTAATTATGTGTTCTGAAAATTCCAATTCCTCATCAATAATAATTAAAATAATTTTGTTGACATCTTGTCAATACATGCACAGTCTGCACTATTAAAAAAAGATAATATGCATTATATACACTATGTACAATGAATATGGCGCCTCTGCCAGCGCTGCAGAATTTGGCGGAGAATCGCCAGTGGGTCTCCAGCGACACTACGCATTTTGCGATCTACGATGAATACGTAGATCGCGTACTTCGCCGCTTAGGAGGTGATGATGGCGTGGTCCTCGAGACCAACTTGAAAGATCCAGGATTGCAGTTTCACACCTAGGTATTATGGATTTCTAATTTTATCAATTATTTGTTTGTTTATGCTTATTTTGTGGTTATATTCATGCTTTTTTTCCTGTGAGTGGAGAAGACGCATAGGTTTGGTTTTATTGGGTTTATGGTCATTTGGAGTTCCATTGCCCACTTCTCCAGTCCTCTCATGGATGTGTTCAGTATTTTTTACGATTTTTCCATGCTGCTACTTGTGTGCCATATGGCTATATCATCTACATAACAGGCAACCTTTGTGTATTCAGTGAGGTAAGATGGATGTCGTTAATATATAGCAGATAGAGTAGAGGACTGAGCACAGATCCCTGAGTTACACCAGCCCATGTTCTTCCTTCCTTGGAAAATTCTCCATTGACCCGAACCTTTAACTTTCTTCCCCTTAAGAAGTCTGCAATCCAAATTAAGGTTTTTCCTCTTACTCCGATGTTGTGCAGCTTTTCACGTAATTACTCCCTCCACACTCGATCAAAAGCTGAGGTCATATCAAGGAATATAGCCGTGGTCTTCTTTGGCGGTTTTTCCTGGAAATAATCTATTATTGATTGACAGAAGTAGAACAGTTGATCAGTCGTACAGTGCTGGGATCTATAAGCAGTTTGGTAGAAGTTTATTTTATTATTGTTAGTGAGCCAGCCTATGAGCCTAGAGTGGATAATTCGTTCTGGTATTTTACAAAGTATGCTGGTGAAGGCAATTGGCCGATAGATCTTGTTTTCCTTGGCATCTTTGTTTGGCTTCAGTATTGGCGCACTATAATTGATATCTTCCAATTCTTTGGTAGTTTACCAGTTTGCCATGAAATGTTCAGTATTCGTAGGAGTTGATTATTAGCTTTGTCTTCAAAGTGTTTAATCATTTGACCAAAGATTAGATTATCTCTTGGTGACCTCTTGGATTTTTTTATTGATAAGTTTAGCTCATTCAGTGTGAAGTCTCTCGAGAAAATATCTTGTTGATGGAAGTTTCCTGTTTGTTTAACTAACTGGTTTATATTATTTTTAGAGTCCTGTCTTCAATCGTATATTTGAGTATGAAAGTGCTTGAAAGATATTCAGCAATTATGTCAGCCATCTGTTTGTTCTCGTTTTTTTCTCGCTGTTCTATTCATATCGGTTAGAGTATTGGAGGATTGGTGTTGGTTTTGATTGTTCTCTAACACTCTAATCATATTCCAGTGTTGGCTGTCCTTTCATGGATCCATTTTTTCGCAGAATTCTGCCATTTTTCTTGTTTACATATCCAAATTTCTTGTTCTATTTTGTGACTAATTTCAATGAGTTCCTTTCTGTTTTCTTCTGTTTTATTTTTTAAGAAGTTCATTGATATTGTCTCTCTCTCTGAAATCATTGCCTCGATGCTGTGGTCCTTCCAGTAAGGTATCCACAGGTCTTTACGTCTACCTCTAGGTATCGATGCTTTTGCAGCTTTTGAAATGTTCGAAGAGAATTTTTCCAAGTTTTTGTCAAGCGTTCTGTAATTCATTTTTTCGTTGCACAGTTCTTCAAGCTTTTCTGTGAATTTTTTTCAAGTCGGCTTTCCTAAAGTTCCATGTTCTTTTATTCTAATGGACATTCTCAATTTTGAAGTTTAGGGTTGTTAAAATTGGTCTGTGGTCACTGATTGCACATCTCAGGATTTTTCATTGTGTTGTGGGTGCGATGTTGTAATTTATCGCTGTGATGTCTATTGCGGATTCTGTGCCTGTGGACTTAGATAGGTAGGTGTTCTCTCCGTTATTTAACGGTGTAAGGTCGAGGTCGGTTAGCATGTCCTCAACCTGCTGACTTTTGTTATCCTGGACAGGTGATCCCCAAATTGAACTTTTGGCGTTAAATTCGCCAAGTATGATTGTGATATCCGAAGACGCTTCACTACATGTCTCTATTGTGTGTACCCATACAAAATTCAAAGATTTCACGAGCTAAAAGTTGGCGATTTTGAGATGCGTCAAGAATTCTCTGCATGGATTTTCCGGCATATTGATATTGATGAAAACTGGCTGTCGAATGTTCTGTGGACAGATGATGCTCACTTTTCTCTAAACGGAGAATTTAACATTCAAAACAGCCGCATTTGGGCAACAGAAAACCCTAGGATTTTTACAGAAATGCCACTTTACCAGCCTAGAGTTACAGTTTTGTGTGGGTTCACTTCTTTTATTATTGAGCCATTTTTCTTTGAAAAATCAATGGAAGAACTTTTAAAACCGTTTTTGTAACTGGTGAACGTTATGTTCAACTTTTGAGAGAAAAGGGTATTCCCATATTGCAGGGGAAAAGCACTAAGCGAAATAACATTCATGAAAGATGGAGGACCTCCTCATATCTCCCGAGGTGCCAAAAAATTGCTGAAGGATACGTACGGTGAAAATCGTGTGATAAGTCGCCACTTTATATACCAGTGGCCTCCAAGATCACCAGACTTGACGCCTTGCGATTTTTGTCTATGGGGGTACATTAAATCGTGTGTTTATCGATGCTGGCCTACCACATTGGCCATGTTGAAGGCTTCTATCAGAGGGCACGTTTTATCAATTTCAACAGATATGTTATTTAATGCTGTCCATTCTGTCATTTATCGTCTGCAGGCGGTGATTGAGAATAAAGGGTGCCACATTGAGCAAGGATTGTGACCTAATACAAGAGAGAAGGCAGTTACCTCATGTGTTAGATAAGCCGCCATAAATTATATTATCTACCAATATTATATTATCTACCTGTATTATCTACCAATATTTTGCAGCTCTTTGTGTTGGGATATGGGGATAATAAATGCTTGCCTCACATCTTGACTCTTTTTTTTGTGAACAGTAATATTTTGTTTGTCATTTGCTCACATATTATGTCGTGCAAACCAGAGTGTTATAACTTCTCGAATAACACTGGTACACACAATTTTTCCCCTTATGTTTAGTTTTCGCTTTTCGCTCATTAGAAGAAATAGCATAAGGAATATTTTCTTTACACCAATAATTTTAGAAATTTTGTGAAAAAAAAATAATACAAACTGATTTTACTACCACGTTTTTCAACGCAAAAGGTCGATTTAAAAATTATTTTTATTTGAGGGGACACATTTTTTAAATTTGTGTACAGTATAATAAACAATGATAACATTTGACAAGCCCATAGGATATTTGGAATAAAGTACGACAAATATATTTTGTCACTCCCCTCTATATTTCATTTGTTGGATCATGACAAATATCCAGTTAAATAGTCAAGGGTCGCCAATCAGTCAAGAAACTACACATTTCTTATAGCAAGAAATCCTATTAATAGTGCCATCATAATTTTTGGTACTATATTAACATTTCAAAAATTCGTGTATTGATATCAGCAGTGTTTTTCAAACATTCAATCTATTTCACAAAACCCCATATAAAATATAAATATTTTTGCTACATGTTTTAATTTGCATTTACCTATTTTACATATCTCTGATTGTATTTGAAAATCGTTAACCAATTCTTCATACTTTTGGCGAAGTGGTGCTTTATTAATTTGTTATTTGATATCATTAGGGTTCTTTCCTGGTATTCAAAAAGGGAAAATACGTGTCGATCAGTTATATATTTCAATTTATCAAACAATTTGGCCGCTGAATCTCTGATTCTGGTAGAGCGCCATCTGGCGAATAAAATTGTAACTAAAATCAATTTCGAATTTTTCATTATTTGCCATAAAAAATCCCATTGCATCCTGAACACAATGGTGTTTACCGCATTGCTCTAGCGCAAATATTCGGGGAGTTATTAATTTTTAAAGTTGTGCGGGACTTTTGGATCACCCTGTATTTAAACAATGTATATATCAACACAAAGCAATAACGCGCCATCTATACATATAAAATGAAAGGATTTAAAAGCACGAATGTTTCTTTTATACATAATACAAACTTCTACTGTCCTTACTGCAATGAAAAAATATATATTGGGAGGGCTTGGCTCATCAGTGGTGAATGTTCCCAGCGCTTTCGCCAATTTAATCCACCAGACCGCTTCTCAGAGCTCTAATACTGTATTGGACAATTCTGCTTATATACGCAGCACTGAAGGGTGGAATCTCAGAAATGGTTTTCAAATGCAAATGGTTTTCGATGCAAATATTTGAATTTAATTATACTGTCCTATAAGCCTATGTTCATAATCTTCTTGAAAACCATTTCTGAGATTCCATCCTTCAGTGCTGCGTATATAAGCAGAATCGTCCAATACAGTATTAAAGCTCTGAGAAGCGGTCTGGTGGATTAAATTGGCGAAAGCGCTGGGAGGGTTCACCACTGATGAGCCAAGCCCTCCCAATATATATTTTTTTCATCGCAGTAAGGACAGTAGAAGTTTGTATTATGTATAAAAGAAACATTCGTGCTTTTAAATCCTTTTATTTTATATGTATATATCACAATATCTGCCTAGAGAGCATATCTCCTTTTAATTATACATCAGGACTATGCATTATGTTCGTCACCCTGGTAAATAACCTTTACTAGTGGTGATGAAGAATGAGCTACAACACCAGTTTAGGAAAATACAGAAGAAGCCCAACCTGTGCATCATAGTTTCGAGCTATGGTCCTTATCAGTACAGGGGCGGTTTCGATTTCATAACATCCTACGATGGGGGTTTATGAAATCGTTAGAATTTACCAAACAGGTGTTCAAGTTGATTGCATCACTATATATTCTCATTTGTAATACGACTTACTACTTTAACTGATCAATCACCTATTTGTCTAATTCAGTTTGTTTCATAATTTTTCCTGTAGGATGCTGGGCAACTGCTCCTGTACTGATGATGTACATAGCTCTAAACCTATAGAACAATTTCTAACGCTTTGCCGAATGTTTTCATTTTTGTTCGCTCCTGACGAAGACAAAATATTTTTGTCAAAACGTCGAGACAATAAAAAGATTTACTGGCCGAAGTAACTTTTATTTGAAGAACTATGAATGCCACCGGCAAAGCAGCCTCTATCTTTACGATAAACCTATAACTTGTTGTTTTTTTAGTTTTTGCCAAAGCTTCTGTTTGTCTTTGACGTACCTGTCGTCTGATTTTTTAATTTTTTTTTTTTTGAAGGTGACAAGAGTTTTTTTTTTTACTCTTGGTTATCTCGTGTATCTTCAACAAAGGACACTGTGCATCAAATATACAGTATTTCAAAGTTATTGTCTGAATCCCGATATACGTACATGCCAAAAGGTACAACATCCTTAAATTTTGTACTTACTATTGTAAGTGTAATTGCATAATTTAGTTAAGTTTTATATTGACGCTATGTAGATATACGTTTTGGAGAATAAAAGAAAAAGGTCAACCAAAAAAAGGATTGGTTTGACAATATAAAAGAGATAAAAATCGGAATTAGATAAAATGGAGATAATTGAGAAGAAGATGGAGGCGCGTCTCTCACATGATGACTGTTCTCTGTATTAAGATTTAGCATTGCCTATCTTTTTATGACGATTGTATAACTTGGACACAAGTGACCTCTACAAATAAAGGAATGATAAGAATAAAAATATCTGTCGAAATTCCTATCAAACTTGATGATCAGGGAGCACATTGCAGTTCAGATTGCATCTGACCCTTAATTCTGCGTCATTGAAATTGTCACAGTAGCCCAGCTAATCTTGTATGCACAGGTCTGGGATTAAAGTGGCCATCACCCAGTTAAACTCTAATGGTTCATTATCATTATTGGGTCTAATTTAATAGTGCCATTACACCATTTAATAGGATTATGCCCAGCACATGCCGGGAATCTACAAACTCATGGGATTTTAGAAATTAGCAATTTTTCACTGGAACAATGTAGAAAAATGTAAGTAACTCTGCGTAGAGAGTATAACATGGATACCTCTAATTATACATACTATGGCTCAAGCCATGTTAGAATGATCGCATTCTTGTCCTGAAGATAGAGGTTGTCTGGCCAGCATTTATATTTCTTAAAATAAGAGACACCTTTCGGCTAGGAAAGGTTTTATTTTCTCGACGCGCAAATTCGAAAAAGTATTTTGTTCTCGCTGAGAAAAATGAAGCATATAAAAACTTGGTGGTGTAATGGTGTACACTGAGTATTTCGATAATTACAACTCGAATTCGATTACCGCATTGAGAACTTTTCTTCATGTAAATTTTGCTTCAATGGTTCCAATTCGTGTACATGTCTTACCTCATAAGTGAAGACAATGAGTCGGTGGACAAGTGGGTAACACCCTCGATTCCCGACAGCCATGAACCGGGATTGAATCCCGCGTTAACATTTTGTTTAATAAGTCAATAACCTTCACATATTATTCATTGTTTCAATTATCATAAACTAGGTTTCTTTTTTTTTTGAGCGGTACCTATTAAAGTGATTTTGGAACAAGAACAAGACAAGTGAGGTTAAGCCGCTAAATATGGCTTTGGCATCTTGTAAGTGGGGTTGGACATTTGCAAGAATCGGGGGCTATTGAAGCAATGTTTTTTTTTTCTAAAAAAAAGTGCCTACGCAGGATTCGACCCTGGGTCTTTAA
>CP092876.1:81778906-81806681 GCA_030710605.1 Cordylochernes scorpioides
AAATGCACTGGTACAGCTGTATCCGTAGAAGGTCGTCTTCCCCCGAGTACAAATGCACTGGTACAGCTGTATCCGTAGAAGGTCGTCTCCCCGAGTACAAATGCACTGGTACAGCTGTATCCGTAGAAGGTCGTCCTTCCCCGAGTACAAATGCACTGGTACCGCTGTATCCGTAGAAGGTCGTCTTCCCCGGAGTACAAATGCACTGGTACAGCTGTATCCGTAGAAGGGCGTCTTCCCGAGTACAAATGCACTGGTACAGCTGTATCCGTAGAAGGTCGTCTTCCCCCGAGTACAAATGCCACTGGTACAGCTGTATCCGTAGAAGGTCGTCTTCCCCGAGTACAAATGCACTGGTACAGCTGTATCCGTAGAAGGGCGTCTTCCCCGAGTACAAATGCACTGGTACAGCTGTATCCGTAGAAGGGCGTCTTCCCCGAGTACAAATGCACTGGTACAGCTGTATCCGTTAGAAGGGCGTCTTCCCCGAGTACAAATGCACTGGTACAGCTGTATCCGTAGAAGGTCGTCTTCCCCGAGTCAAAATGCACTGGTACAGCTGTATCCGTAGAAGGGCGTCTTCCCCGAGTACAAATGCACTGGTACAGCTGTATCCGTAGAAGGGCGTCTTCCCCGAGTACAAATGCACTGGTACAGCTGTATCCGTAGAAGGGCGTCTCCCCGAGTACAAATGCACTGGTACAGCTGTATCCGTAGAAGGGCGTCTTCCCCGAGTACAAATGCACTGGTACAGCTGTATCCGTAGAAGGGCGTCTTCCCCGAGTACAAATGCACTGGTACAGCTGTATCCGTAGAAGGGCGTCTTCCCCGAGTACAAATGCACTGGTACAGCTGTATCCGTAGAAGGGCGTCTTCCCCGAGTACAAATGCACTGGTACCGCTGTATCCGTAGAAGGTCGTCTTCCCCGAGTACAAATGCACTGGTACCGCTGTATCCGTAGAAGGTCGTCTTCCCCGAGTACAAATGCACTGGTACAGCCTGTATCCGTAGAAGGTCGTCTTCCCCGAGTACAAATGCACTGGTACAGCTGTATCCGTAGAAGGTCGTCTTCCCCGAGTACAAATGCACTGGTACAGCTGTATCCGTAGAAGGTCGTCTTCCCCGAGTACAAATGCACTGGTACCGCTGTATCCGTAGAAGGTCGTCTTCCCCGAGTACAAATGCACTGGTACAGCTGTATCCGTAGAAGGGCGTCTTCCCCGAGTACAAATGCACTGGTACAGCTGTATCCGTAGAAGGTCGTCTTCCCCGAGTACAAATGCACTGGTACAGCTGTATCCGTAGAAGGGCGTCTTCCCCGAGTACAAATGCACTGGTACAGCTGTATCCGTAGAAGGTCGTCTTCCCCGAGTACAAATGCACTGGTACAGCTGTATCCGTAGAAGGGCGTCTTCCCCGAGTACAAATGCACTGGTACAGCTGTATCCGTAGAAGGTCGTCTTCCCCGAGTACAAATGCACTGGTACAGCTGTATCCGTAGAAGGGCGTCTTCCCGAGTACAAATGCACTGGTACAGCTGTATCCGTAGAAGGGCGTCTTCCCCGAGTACAAATGCACTGGTACAGCTGTATCCGTAGAAGGGCGTCTTCCCCCGAGTACAAATGCACTGGTACCGCTGTATCCGTAGAAGGTCGTCTTCCCCGAGTACAAATGCACTGGTACCGCTGTATCCGTAGAAGGTCGTCTTCCCCGAGTACAATGCACTGGTACAGCTGTATCCGTAGAAGGTCGTCTTCCCCTAGTACAAATGCACTGGTACAGCTGTATCCGTAGAAGGGCGTCTTCCCCGAGTACAAATGCACTGGTACAGCTGTATCCGTAGAAGGGCGTCTTCCCGAGTACAAATGCACTGGTACAGCTGTATCCGTAGAAGGGCGTTTTCCCGAGTACAAATGCACTGGTACAGCTGTATCCGTAGAAGGGCGTCTTCCCCGAGTACAAATGCACTGGTACAGCTGTATCCGTAGAAGGGCGTCTTCCCCGAGTACAAATGCACTGGTACAGCTGTATCCGTAGAAGGGCGTCTTCCCCGAGTACAAATGCACTGGTACAGCTGTATCCGTAGAAGGGCGTCTTCCCCGAGTACAAATGCACTGGTACAGCTGTATCCGTAGAAGGTCGTCTTCCCCGAGTACAAATGCACTGGTACCGCTGTATCCGTAGAAGGTCGTCTTCCCCGAGTACAAATGCACTGGTACAGCTGTATCCGTAGAAGGTCGTCTTCCCCGAGTACAAATGCACTGGTACAGCTGTATCCGTAGAAGGTCGTCTTCCCCGAGTACAAATGCACTGGTACCGCTGTATCCGTAGAAGGTCGTCTTCCCCGAGTACAAATGCACTGGTACCGCTGTATCCGTAGAAGGTCGTCTTCCCCGAGTACAAATGCACTGGTACCGCTGTATCCGTAGAAGGGCGTCTTCCCCGAGTACAAATGCACTGGTACCGCTGTATCCGTAGAAGGGCGTCTTCCCCGAGTACAAATGCACTGGTACAGCTGTATCCGTAGAAGGTCGTCTTCCCCGAGTACAAATGCACTGGTACCGCTGTATCCGTAGAAGGTCGTCTTCCCCGAGTACAAATGCACTGGTACAGCTGTATCCGTAGAAGGTCGTCTTCCCCGAGTACAAATGCACTGGTACAGCTGTATCCGTAGAAGGGCGTCTTCCCCGAGTACAAATGCACTGGTACAGCTGTATCCGTAGAAGGGCGTCTTCCCCGAGTACAAATGCACTGGTACAGCTGTATCCGTAGAAGGGCGTCTTCCCCGAGTACAAATGCACTGGTACAGCTGTATCTGTAGAAGGGCGTCTTCCCCGAGTACAAATGCACTGGTACCGCTGTATCCGTAGAAGGTCGTCTTCCCCGAGTACAAATGCACTGGTACAGCTGTATCCGTAGAAGGTCGTCTTCCCCGAGTACAAATGCACTGGTACAGCTGTATCCGTAGAAGGTCGTCTTCCCCTAGTACAAATGCACTGGTACAGCTGTATCCGTAGAAGGTCGTCTTCCCCGAGTACAAATGCACCTGGTACAGCTGTATCCGTAGAAGGGCGTCTTCCCGAGTACAAATGCACCGGTACAGCTGTATCCGTAGAAGGGCGTCTTCCCAGAGTACAAATACACCTGGTACAGCTGTATCCGTAGAAGGGCGTCTTCCCCGAGTACAAATGCACTGGTACAGCTATGTCCGTAGAAGGGCGTCTTCTCCGAGTACAAATGCACTGGTACAGCTGTGTCCGTAGAAGGGCGTCTTCTCCGAGTACAAATGCCTCGGTACAGCTGTATCCGTAGAAGGGCGTCTTCCCTGAGTACAAATTCACTGGTACAGCTGTACCAGGGCGTCTTCCCCGAGTACAAATGCACTGGTACAGCTGTATCCGTAGAAGGGCGTCTTCCCCGAGTACAAATTCACTCGTACAGCTGTATCCGTAGAAGGGCGTCTTCCCCGAGTACAAATTCACTGGTACAGCTGTATCCGTAGAAGGGCGTCTTCCCCGAGTACAAATGCACTGGTACAGCTGAATCCGTAGAAGAGCGTCTTCCCCGAGTACAAATGCATTGGTACAGCTGTACCAGGGCGTCTTCCCCGAGTACAAATGCACTGGTACAGCTGTATCCGTAGAAGGGCGTCTTCCCGAGTACAAATTCACTCGTACAGCTGTATCCGTAGAAGGGCGTCTTCCCCGAGTACAAATTCACTGGTACAGCTGTATCCGTAGAAGGGCGTCTTCCCCGAGTACAAATGCACTGGTACAGCTGAATCCGTAGAAGAGCGTCTTCCCGAGTACAAATGCATTGGTACAGCTGTACCAGGGCGTCTTCCCCGAGTACAAATGCACTGGTACAGCTGAATCCGTAGAAGGGCGTCTTCCCCGAGTAAAAATGCACTGGTACCGCTGTATCCGTAGTCTTCCCCGAAATCTTGTACGATTGTTTTCTCGTATAAAGAATCTCTTATCCCGGCCATTTTTCCTTCTATAGCGAATAGAGAGATTACCGTTGTGTTATTAGTACAGTTCTTAGTGTAAAGTACTAGGTGTATCTCAAGTGATACCTGGCCGATATGTCAAAGACGACCAAGTAATTAGCGGAAGATAGTTTTATCTTGGATTAGAGGAAGAAGAAAAAAGGTAATTAGAGTGCAGGCCAGTGGGCGGCGATAAGGTCTTCCATTATATTATCTCTTGGCGTAATTACTTAATTGGACGGAGTGACAGTAGTGTAGTCACCTACATTAAATATGATGAAACATACATGGAAGAGTGTATATAGGGGAACTAATAAATCTCTATTTAAATAAATATTATTTGGACTATAAAGGTGTTGAAGATACGATTATTTAAGTCCGAAGAATAATCGAGCGAAATCAACATTTTACATAGTTAAAAGAAACATATTAACTAGTTTATTATTTATATAATGTATCGAAATATTGTGAATTAACCTTTATTTATTAGAGCAACATTGAAGATATATATATATATCGTATATTTCAAACTGTATAATAATGACACTTTAAGTATATGTCACATATCTTCCAATTAGTTAGAGCCGATACCTTAAAAGATCCTGCCCTTTTTTTTTAATGTACACCGTTTCTATTTACTACCACCCCCCATATTTTGTATATATGCTATATCTTTATTAATAATACCTGTAAACCCCTATTTGTATGTAAAATTAAAAATTTTGACGTCAAAATAAAGATCCAAAGAGTGTTCTGTCAGCTGGTGGCAGGGACAGTGGGGAGTAAAAAGCCAACACCCAGCCCATGTGGGGCCCCAGGGACTCTTTATAGACGACCCCTGTAAACAGGACAGGTTTTGGCAGGGGGTCAGCAGTATGTTGTAGAGTGTGGTCTTCGGCAGACGACTTCTGTCTCGCTCAGTCTCTCTCTCCATGTCTCAGTGATAGGCATCCAAGTTTGTTTCATGGCCTCTACCTCTGTCCCGTGGGCTGTCTCCGATCACTCTCGGTGCCAACATCTAGCCCTGCCTCTGCTTCTTGTTATCCGCGTGTAGGAAGAACATCAACACTCGCCTCACGTACACGACTGCCAGCTTATCCATACGTCGTCAGGATCACATTTGCAAAAATATTACATATATATAATTGGTTCATATAAGCTGTTATTACTTCTTAAAAATAAAAGACACTTCAGCTAGAAAAAAAAAAGGTTTTATTTTATCGACGCTTCGACAAAATTCTTTTACCTCGCCAGTAAAAATATTGGAATGAAGTATATCCTAACGCCTTACGAGAATTCTCTTTTGACGAGGACAATAGAATTTTGTCGATAGGTCGAGCAAATAAAACCTTTTCTGGCCGAAGTGTATCTTATTATAAAGAACAATGAATGCCAGTCAGGCAACCTCTATCTCTTTAAAATGTTCTAATATTTATATTATAAACAATATAGGAACAAATTTTGCAGCAAAAATTACGAATATGTAACTTCATATTAGGTTAATTCTTCAAGAGATATTTATATATTGTTGGGGATCGTTTTTAAAAACAACTCTTAGATTTATAAAATTAATTTATTAAACTTTAAACATTTTTAGATAAAGAGAGAAACGAATTAATTACCTCGTATTTAAGGCAACAAAAGAATCATCAATTTTCATACATCGTTCTAACCAGATTCAACTTGTACAAAACAGACGACAAAGAAAAAATAAACAAATTAATAATAGAGGGTAAGTTCCTATTTTTTACAAGCTTTCACACTCGAAGAATGATCATTTTCTTGCTTCACATATATATATAATATAGTATGTAATTGAAGTAAAAAATCAAAAGAAGTATTTAACTTAATAAGAATGAGATAGTAATATAAAAATTGTCAGCCCCCCCAAAATCCGTGACACAACAAGAGACAAAAAGCAAACATACCATATGACATTTAAAGTGCGTGTGGCTGACACTTGACAAAAACCCGTCGTACACCGGATTTTAACATCTTAATTAAATTGTCCAATCAATATTTCTCCTCACTTGATGCTCATTGGTTGTTTGGAACTAAGGAACTGTTTTATACTACATCCTGATCAGTGTTCAAGTCATATTACCTCTTATATACAATCAATAGGTGGCTCTATTCTACATGGTTGTCAGTGTTTAGGTTATATTCCTTCAAATACCAATCTATGCGTAGCTCTAAAGTGCCTGGTAGTCAGCACTTATATTATCTTACTCTGTGTCTGTATAAAAATTCTTATACTTTACTGTAGATAAATGTTGCTTGCACATTTCTCTCTCATGGGAATATGGCCATTTTGAAATATTAGAATAATTTTCATTCAAAGATAAAAAAGACTGCATACTTTTTTTTGCTTATACTAGGGACTAGTGTACTAGGGACACGTGGTACATGCCATGATAATCATGATGAGTAGAAGTAGGCGAATGCTTTTACTGTAAGTGCACCACATGTCTACATATGTCAGTCCCCGCCGCTAGACGCCCTCGCCAGAACCACGCTTTGGGACGCAGCGTGCGCCTTCTCCAATGCCTGAATGACCTTTTTTTGTCGTTGAGGTACAGCTTGCACCACGCTGATGACAGCCTGAAACGCGTCCGTGGTTAGCTTTTCTTGATTAATTAAGAATGGGTATTTGGCCAATTCTGGAATAATTCAAAATCAACGAGAATAGTTGATATTTATTCCGATAGATGGCGCGAGCCATCAGCAACTTTCAGTTGCACGATAAGGAGATGCCTTTTTCTTAATTCTCCAACGTGTACTAGATTGGTTTATAGATAAACTATAGATCTTAAGTTTTAAATGTTTATAAATATTTTTTTTTCTGCAGGGAATGAATTCTCTCTCTTTGTTTGTATAGATATGAATCATTTTATATATTAACATATACGTATTCATATATTTATCCTTATTTAATCATATTTATTTTATATTTAACCATATATAACAATATATGAACTATACAATAAAGAAGTTTCAATCTCTCTCTCTTTCTCTCTCCTGATTCTTTATTATAAAAAGTATTGAGAGATATATAACATAGTTCTATCTTTACTATAGTTTCTATCTACACTTTAATTACTCTATTTGCCGTGTAGCTGTAATTCCTATTCTCTGGATTGTTTTATAACCCGATAGTTTCTCATATTTAATATGCAAAAAACATATTTATTCAAATAAATATTCAAATTTATTCTCTTTATTTTCATCTTAATTATTAACAAATTGAAATTGAAGATCTGTAAAGTATTTGGTGCGGAAAATAAGCAAATATTTAATACACGAGATTCTTTGATTTATAATGTGTGTGTAACAGAATTAGGAAAAATAATGTTTATATCTGTTTTTAGAGGTGAATTTTATGTTATTACAATTTAGAAATACCTTTTTCAGTGTTAAAGGTAGCAATACTAGAATATATCAGCGATTTAATACTCTGTTGTAATTTGTATATTGTGGTAATATTGTCTATGTTAATTTGTATCTCTGTCTATATATCGCAGCTTTGTTAGATTGTTGTTGGCTAGTGGTTATTGGATAGGTCAGACCGCTGATAAGTGAGAGCTGCTATAGTATATATAATGTTATCTCTTGTCCTTCCTTATTGTTTATAAATACCATTAAGTAATAAAGGATCTTATCAGCCTTCTTTCTCTTATACAAATATATATCTTATTCCCAACACTTAGAATGACGCGTTACCGTGAAAAAAAAGTTTTATTGTAATATTGTGTATGTTAATATATATATATTCAGATGCGCTACATATACAATTTTCCAATGGTTTATTCAGTAATTAACATCAAATTTTCTTGAGAATATTCAATAGTTTGTGTAAAAGTCTATTTCGCGATAAAAACAAACTTCAAATTCCATATTAATGATGGTACTTTAAAAGAAAAGATGATATAATTCATTATCATCAAACACCATCATGGTTTTGAAGATATTAAATGTTGATATGCAAAGAAGGATTCTCTCCTGTTAAAAATGCATTAAATAAGTTTTGTGATCATCCTTTGTAGGGGATAGATAGAGCGATAGAGCGAAGATACAAAGATCCTTTAAATTGTTTGCAAATATTTTCTGCACTCATCGGCTTCAATAATAACTTCTATAATGAATAACGCAAAACCAGTGTATATTTATTGATTATTATACCAGATGACTATATGTAAGGGAGATGTTTATAGGGTATAAACTATTTTAATTGTAATTCCAAAAATTATAAATATCATTTCGCAATTATTATGGAAACATTATATTTCCTTTATTTTAATATATACAGTAGAACCTCCCTGTAAAGGACAACACCTATTTAAGAGCCAAAGTGACATTTAGGGAGAGGTTTCCCTTTTACCGGAGAGTTACTAAATAATAAAAATGTTAATTTTGCAAATTAAAAACTGTCCTTTGTAGAGAGGTGTCCTCTAGCGAGGTGTTCGCTAAATATAAGTTCTACTGTATTACTGATTAAATTTATTAAAATGTAAAAGATGGGGCGAGAATATCGCATCAACAATATTTATTGTAACGTTAAAATACCGAGGAAATATTTGAGAATAAATCCGCCATGTTGTGTGAAGGAGGAGTCAATTTCACATAAAATTTATGTGCAATGTTAACGTCCAATATTTCTTGTGAATATTTATGGCTGTCGATCCATTGACACACTCCACCATCCTATAGACACCACTTTGATATGGAATAAAGTTAGCCAAGTAATAGACGTGGTTCTGGATAGGTTAGCTTTAAAGTAATCATCACACAAATGTATTTACGATAATAAACAATTATCTATTTAAAAAGTAAAAAAGTAAAATCAGATAAAAAGTTTATTTTAATTTCAAATTTGCAGGCTTTCAAGCAAATATACTGTTCTTCAACGGGCTGATGCTCTATGTACAATCTTTAAATAATATTTATACAAAATAATTGAGAACTTTTTACCTGATATTTATTTTTACTTTTTCAAATAATTTCTGGGTAACTATTGCTTACATACTTTTATCTCTATTGAATAATTAAAAAATATTTCTGGAGATGAGTTTCTTTTTATCTTATGAATGATATCTCAAGCTTTCAGGCATCTCTTCCTCTCTACAGGAGAACATAAATAAACGAATAAAACGCAGACTAATTCCAAAGAAGTATAATATTAAAACATGAACTAGCATAATGCCTATATTTTTATTAGTATTTATTATAAATACGAGCGTTGCTAGTCTCTGTTGAATTTTGTCGAATAGATTTCAACCAAAATATGTGTCCTAGAGTTTATTAAAATGAAAAAACCTATACCTAAATATACGTAATATGGATTGCCCCATTTTCAATATATGTATATGAAAATACAATAGAAAAAATAAAAGATAAGTGGGTCAGGGGTTGACATGTGCTCGTAGTCAGGAAATGCCTACTTTATTTTTAATATATATAAATATATATATTTTTAATTAAAAAGGCATATATTAGATCAAAATATAATTTATTTTACCAATATTTCAGTTGGCTGAACGCCAACCTTTATCAAGGTATTATAACATATTTAATGTGTGTCAACAATAAACTCAGCGCCACTTGATACACCTTGAAAAAGGTTGGCGTTTAAATATTGGTAAATAAAATGATATTTTGATCCAATATATGCCTTTTTAATAAAAATTGATTAATTATTGAAAATAGAGCAATCCATAAATAATTATTTAATTAAAAAGGCATATATTGGATCAAAATATCCCATATATATATTTATTGAAAATAGAGCAATCCATATTAAGTATATTTAGGTATAGGGTTTTGTCATTTTAATAAACTCTTGGCCACATATACATTGATATATTTGATATAGAGAATTGAATTTGCTAAGGTTTTCAAGTATTGGAATTCATGAGCATTTGCTTGATCTTGGAATCCATGAGTATGTAATATTGTTTTGCAATCGTGGTAATTATAAATTAAATCAACTTTGAATCACAATTTTCTTCAATTGTTATAATGAAACATAATTAAGGAAAATATTACCTGATTTGAGGTGTAAGAAAAAAAATGAAAGGCTTATTCACATGATTTACAAAAGGTTTGAGCCGGCCATCGGGAAACAACAACAATGAGTTTTTATAGGGAAATCGTGACCTCCGGCGGTCGATCCAACAGAGTATTCATTTTCTATAAATTATAATCCCAAAATAAAACTATTTTTTATAACATATAACATATTGTAGAAACGATATTGTCATGTAGAACATTAGGAAAGACAAGCATCAAAATGACACGGAAATTTATTTGAGGCAAAAACAAAATTCAGCATTTATAAGATACAAGATTACTGAGAGTAGCAAAATATAAATAATATAAATATATTTTTTGAAATATATAATATGTATTTAAAATATAATAAATACCTTGCTACAATATAATATTATAATAATCCATATTGAAGTTAATGGAAGTAGAGAACAATGATTGCATGGATAGGAAGAAAACTTTTGTTCTGCGTTATTTTCTGATCAATTTAAATCGAGAAACCGAATAACATTGTTGACTGCACATAATAGAACTTGTTTGTAGAAGTTTATATTTAAAAAAAACATAAGTTTTGACGTGACAACGTCTTAAATTAGGTTGCGGCTGGGAGTCACTTATGAAAAAGTGTAACGCCCGGTAACGTTACGATGAGTCACCGAACGAGAGTGCTGCGCGCGCAGCGCTAGAGAATTAGGCGCATTGAATCGGCGCATGCTTGTCTCTGTCTTTGTCTTTCTCGAACGTTCTTGGCGTTGGAAAAACAAGAAAGCGTCATAATACAAGTTCACACGTGTGGTTAAAGTATCGTCAGCTGTGTCTGTAGTGAAAATGTGGAGTGCTTAGATTCGTCATTTACAACAACTACAACAATAAAGGTAAATAATTGTACACTGATATTTCATTATCGTAAACTATGATTGATTGATTAATTGTTAGATTGACACAAAAGTTGAGAAACTGAGTTTATAGGTTATGTCATACTATTGATAAATGTTGATAGTGTTAAGTAAATTATTAGTTTAAAATTAATTAATTAATTAATTATTATTTTACAAATTTTAAATAGTTTCAAATTTATTTAGCAAAAATTTGAACCTTCGATCTGAATAAATGTTTTGATTTTCGAATTGATTCTTTAAAATTACAAATATTAAGAAAAAGTGGCAGATATAAGAAAACTTTATTTAAACTGTGTTGAGCAAGAATTTTAACATCTAATTTAAGTAAATGTTTTAATTTTCAACTTCATCATTTACAATTACAAATTTTATTTAATTTCAAATTTATTTAGCAAAAATTTGAACCTTCGATCTGAATAAGTGTTTTGATTTTCAAATACCAACGCGGCTGGTGGAGTGGCGATCTATCGTAAATTATCATCGACATCTACGGCGGAAGTGTTCCAAGTTGCGATTACAGACGTAACTCGTGTCATTAAAACCAAGGGTGACATGTGCATGACTGAAGTTACTTGCTTCGCCGCTAATACTAGCTTCAAGTTTATACTCGGTGCTGTATATATTCATCCAGGAGCTAGTATGCAGGATATTGGAATGTTACTATGGCAAGGACTCGGTCCGTACATTCACAACAGCCAGTACGTGCCACCGTTCGTGCAAGTTGATTCTAGTATACCGATTCTTCGGGGGGTGATTTTAACAAAAACGTAAAGCCTGACAACTCGTTTCTTAAATTCATGAAAATACGTATAATCTTGATTGCGTATCAAACGTTTCTAAGTCAACTACGTTAAAAGGAACAACTATCGACTTGACTTTCGCAAGACACATTACAGCAGAAACACTTCCTTTCATTTCATATTTCTCCTATCATCGTCCTATCCTCAACAAAATCACTCAAATAGGAATTAGTTAAGTTTAAGTTTACATGTACAATGTTTTAGTAAACAAAATATATTTCTATAGTTAAAATTTGTGCAATTCTTATTTTCATTCAATTCCTTGTTCCTATTGTGCAATTTAATTATATTCATATCAATAAATATTCTACCGTTGTCACGTAAAATCTTCGCCCGTAAAACCGAATTTACAGGCAACCATTGTTTTTATTTTATTTTTCATAGTACACGTTGTACACGTCAAGACACTCATGGTGGGTAGTAGGTATCTATTGCTTTAACTCTGTAAGTGCATCACATGTTTACACTTGTAAAAACATTTCGAATTTTTAAATTTAAAATGTGCAAGCGTCACGTTTGGTTATTTGCACACACTGGTGGCGTTGAACCTTTGCAAATATCGGGGGCAATTAGAGCAACTTTTTTAAATCAGAAATGCGGGATACGTGTAATGTTATTTGTTTAATTCATATTCAAGTGAGATTATAAAAACATAATAATCTTTATGAAAATGTTTTTTTTTTAATTCATTATAATTTTTTTTTTCACGTAGAATTACCCGATATATATATATATACCAATAAGCCACATTACCAACTTTGGTAAATTCTGACATAAGTCAAACTTCATACTGTAACTGTGTACTGCACTAGACATCATGAGTTCAAGGGCTGACCATATTGGTTGCATGCATTTTTTAAAAAGAAAGCTATGCCTTTTATACATATTCCAATTTAAAAAAAAATAACATAGGAATATTCTTTCTTATAAGAGACCCAAACAAATGTCTAGCATTGCCTTATACTATTCGTTTCTCGGTTTGTCAAATATGACAAAAATATGTTTTGGTCATAGAGATACAGTCTGCACAACGCTGACGAGGGCCAACAGCCTGCGTTCGTGGTTGGCTTTTCTTGATTTATCAAGAAAATAGGTTTGCAAATATTAGGGAACAGGTTATTTCAACGTTTAGCTGTTTTCTGTTCCACTAGATGGCGCTCTGCCATCGAAAAAGCACATTTGAGCGTGGTCAGGATATGCCTCTTTTATTTATATATATATATATTAGAATATAAAAAAATAAAATTATTTCTCTACACAGCTCTTATCTTCGATGATTAAATATTAAAATAGGAAGGGTATGGCTTATCAGTGGTGAACCCTCTCAGAGGTTTCGGTACTTTGATCTCCAGATCTCCTTACTCTTGTATTGACTCTCTGGTTCCAAAATAACTTTACTAGGTGCTGCTAAAAAAGAAACTTAGCTTATGATATTTACAAGCTTTATTGTAATATTCTCTATGTTATGTCGAACCTTTTTTCCATATATATTTATTTAATAGCATTTTTGTCTACTTTGCATCTTCTTTCTTTTCACGCTGTTTATACAAATTACCTCTGCTATATATATTTGAGAAGCTCTTGCCATTGGTATCCATCTTGCTATGTGATAGCCGACTGTAGAAGGGTTTTTACCCGAAAGCTTATGCTCGTTTTATATAAAAGACACCCATCTTCCTTATCGCCTGGTACATTTCAAATAAATAATATGTAAAGGTTATTCACAAATTAAAACTAAGTGTCCATTATGGGATTCGATTCCGGTTCTTGGTTGTCGGAATCGAGGGTGTTAACCACTCTTCAACCGACTTCTTGTATTGGACTGAATTTCCTATATATCCTGAACACTTGCTATTGAATACAATGAAGTGGTATTTATAACGATATTTTATTGTTTCTCTGCTTATCCATTTGTGCACATACTAACATAATAATGATCAATAATTAAGTAACTAATAAGTATGTAAAGGTGCAAACCCAAATTTGCATATTTCCCGCGTTAACCCACCCAACCACCTGATAAAATGTCTCTGGGATCGGCAATCAATAATCCACTTCTTGCCCAATTCTCATATATTTAAAAAAGACCCTAAAGTCAAATTTATTTTTTGTCTCGTTTTGTAGCCGAATTTCGTTAAAACATCGCATCGACCTAGCTCTTGTTAGGGTGATTCAAAATCAAATTAGGGCTTTGGAGAATTTTAATATTGAAAAATTATACCAATATTGATTGGAATTTGGTTTTTTCTTCTCTGGATTTTATAGAAGCTTGAATATTTTAAAACTTTTTTATATGTATAGATAATGTATTAAATTTTATTTTAAATTAAATTTATATTTAAATTATTATTAATAAAATATTTTTTTGGAGAACAATTTAGCGTATAATATGAATTTTATATGAAAATTATTCAATATTTTCGATATAGGTATTTTTTTGTTTTAAAATTTTATTTTGGATTGTCTTTTGTAGAAAACTTTTCAAGGGAATTAACGCCTATTTGAATCATGGAACAAAAGAAAAGCTTCTACACAACTTCTAAAATAAAATCAATTCTAAATATTGATATATTATAAATTACGAAAGAATTTTATTTCAGAAAAGCACATAATATTACCAAATTATACGTAATATTTTAAAGTTATATTGACATACACTCATGGAAAACTTATGGAAATTGTATCTTTCAACATGTATTTCGATATTCAGACATTAATTCTGGAATATATTTGATACACACACACACAGTGACCTTTATTGAAGACACACGAGTTAACCAACAAAATTTAGCACGCAAGCCTTTTTACAAACTTTCTACTGCCCTTACTACGATAAAAAATTAATGAGAAGGTTTAGCTCATCAGTGGTGAACTCTCCCAACGGCTTTGATAATATAACCCATCAAAGTTTCTTTAGAGATTTAATTCTTCTGAATATACATCAATTATATTATGATGCATTAGCGCGCCATTTGTTATCAAAATATGAAACTATTTTAGACGTGTATGTTTCTTTTATAATAAAAAATTTCTAAAAAACATACGAGTCTAAAATAGTTTCGTATTTTGAATATAGATCAATACATATTCAAATCTTTAGATAATAAAAAGACAAATATTGGAAAATAAATCTTTTATTCAATCTAATTTATACCTTTTATTATCTAAATATTTAATTCTGTATTGAAAGATTCAGTTTATATTTGCGAAATGAAGCATGCAATCCTATCTATAACATTTAAGATTACTATGGACATATGCTTTAAGGACAGTAGAATTACATATAAATATTTGCATCAAGCACAATGCTTTGCCGTAAACAATAAGGACAAGGCTAGTTAGGTATAAATAAGTTATAAAGCAATAATACGTTATCTATACATAAGAAAGAAGACTATTTATCACGATTATAAATAAAATATTCATACATAGAGAATCTGGATAAATAATGTAGCATTGCCTTTTCAAGTGAATAGGTTCAATTACAATATCGATTATCTTTTATTATTATTATTATTATTATTATTATTATTCTACAAGCCACTAGGAGAGGCCATAGAAAGACTGCTGGAGAGCTGCAGGACATCAGGGGACCATAACGGCAATGGCCACAGCACTGACCAGGAGTCAAGATAGCAAATGTAAATATCTTTGTTTACCCTTTCAGTTATTATTTATTGAAGTTGTAAATAAAAATATGTAAATAGACTCAACATTCGCTACACTTTTTAGAGAAAAAACTTGTAACCTTTTTGAAAAATAAATTTCAAAATATCTAACTCGGAAATAATAAAACATCATTTTGTTAGTAAAGTAACTTATCAACCATACTGTTGGGAAATTATACAGAGTAACAATGGCTATAGATGAGCTCGTGTTTGAAAAGGAACTTGTATGTATATAATATTCATTGTTTTTGTTGTTTTCATGTAGACATATATACCAAGATTATATAAAAGGGCGTACCTGGATCTGTAAAGAAAAAAACAAACAATTTTTTTTTTTTTTTTAAATTTCGAGAGATTGCTCCCTCTTTATCAATTTATTGCACAGTAAATATAATTTACAAATTAATGTAGATCATATGAAAACAAATTTGTCATTGGTCAAAAATAATTATTGATAATGATACATTAAAAAATGTAATAATAATAATATTTTAAGAAAAAAAAAGTTTTTTTTTTCTTTACAGATCCAGGTACGCCCCTTTTATATAATCTTAATTAATGGATCGCCTTTTGACTCAAAATATATACCAAGATTTGTTCGTATAATTGCTATTAATAATAAATAATATGTAAAGTTGATTTGGTTACGATTCAAACTTTTTATTTACTTTAATTACATAACACCATATAGAAGCATCCTCCCGGCAAATTTTCCATCTATAACACCATATATAAAACTAATATTGTTTTTCATTCAGAATACCAATTAGAGAAGTTATTTTAGAATAAAATAATATTATATATATGAATCTGTATATAAATTTATCTATTATTATATATTTATATCGTTATTACAAAATGACTCTATTATTTTATGGAAAAAAATACTATTATAGTAAATAGAGATCCAGGAAAGACTGCACCTTTTATATAAAACGAAAGCCAGAACGCACACAAACAGATGGGCCAATAAAAAAACGACTTTGTCCTGCCTCTTTCATGTACTCGTCTGCCATGGTATTAGGCCTAACTTGAGTGTGGTCGTCTGATGTTTATTCCGCAGACGAACGAACGGTCAGACATGACGTAATTTGTCTTAACCGCTGTACCCAGACGATCAAACAAACCCCATGGTAATGGACCTTTGATTTCCTATTAGCTTCATAACCAAAATAACAGCTCACAGAATGCATAAATAATCGTCTGGTTCGTTTTTCCCCCTATTCTCTAGATATCAATTAAGAGACATTCTTTTTTTTTACGTATATACGTGTTCTTTTGTTAGAAAAAAGATATACATTTTTTTCCAATCTATTAATAAATTATTTGTTTATTTACACATTATTTCGTCTGTGAATTAATAATAAGACTTATTAAATCTGTTAAGATATTCTATTTTAAATAAAAATACCGTTTTTTATATAGGGATTGATAAAAAATAAATCCTGCCATTTAAAAAGAGAATACAAATAATTGTTATATTTTAAATATTTTATTATATAATTATGTGTGTAATTAAATAATCAAATATTTTCAAATTTAGAAATTCAATTTATTTAATACAATGCTTTTAGTCTTTTTTTTTTCTTTTCATAGAATATAATTTTTAAAGGTAGAAAAACGAATTTGATAAAGAGATAAAATATCTTGTACAGTTTTTGTACAAAATATAAAATATTTTAGAAATATTTATGTTAAAATAAAGTTATAGAATTGATTTTTTATAGATTATTTTACTCCCCATTGGATTTTTTGTTCTTTCTTCTTCTTCCTTATCTCCATTCAAACATATTAGGGTATAAAGTTGTGACCCTTGATGGTGTCTGTTTGACAACCATTATGACTGGGTGAAGTAGAATGCCTTTGTCATTAAGACTGGGAGCACTACTCAGTAGCAGGCCGACTTAGCTCCAAAAGAAAAAGCCACCTCTGACATGAGGAGCAGATGCCATGTGCAGCTGCTCCTAACATGGAGTACAAACGCTGCTCATCCTGTATCCCTGGATTTGCAGATTCCAGCAATTCCAGATATTTCTACGATAGAATACTCTTTTGATTTGCATAGTGTTTTAGTATTGTTAATGTTAATTGACATCTGCCTATATAGCGCGGCCATGTTGGATTGTTAGTTGACTAGTGGTTATTGGATAGGGCAGGCCGGCGTGAACTGCTGATGTACATATAATTTGTTCTCTTGTCCTTCTTTTATTGTTTTATACCTTTATTTAAAAAAAGATCTTTCTCTACGAATCTATAATTTTTCACAACATTGCTTATAAACAAATATATTATATTATGATGCATTACCGCGCCATCTGTTATCAAAATTCGAAACTATTATAGACGCGTATGATTCTTTTAAAAATTAAACAATTTCTACTGTCCTTACTGTAATGGTCCTTCCACTATTTTTTCCATTGCAGTAAGGGCAGTAGGAATTGTTTAAATTTCAAAAGAATCATACGCATCTATAATAGTTTCGTATTTTCATAAAAATTATTATAGTAAAATCTTCTTTTTTTTAGTTATATTAAAATTGCAAATATATATAGAAATAAATTTAGACGCGATAAGTATAAAGTATTTTTGAAAGGGAAAAGTATTTTTAAAACATCTAGTTCATCTTGGACGAAATTCCATCTCATGTTTTAGCGGTTAGGAAATGCCTCTTTTGTTTTTATAATCAAAACCTTTTCTATTTTAATCATTTTTCATATTTAGATATGTCGTTTAATTAGAGAAACGGAATACTCACAAACTCTTCACATGATTATCATGGCCTCTGTATACTATCTATACTTTAAATCAATAAAATTGAATTCTCATCAATTCATGGCAAACCCTTCAAATATAGGGTGACTATTGTTTGAATGGAATGCTTAGAAAAATCGATTAAAAAGTTTTAAAAATCAAAAAATAAGTTATAAATATACCTACAAATTCTAGGAAAGATTCTTTTTAAAAATTGGGAGGAAGTAAGAAATCTTGGAAAATAACGTCGGTGGGCAGAGATAGATTTAGTTGAGGAAGACAAAAGAATTTCTCCTTTCAATTATTTTGAAATTTTATCTTGTTCTCTAATAGCAACAATTTAATCCCTTCTAATCAATAGGGAAACTGGGAATGGAAACCTTTATTACAGGGCAAGTTGGGTGTACATTCTTTCGAACATCTTATACCTATCTCAAGTTTTAACTCTACTTTAGCTACAGTACCTCTTCTCTTACATCTTTTATCTAACTCAATGTTTCAAATTTACTATCCAGAATACCTAAATAATCTGTTATTTATCTCATATTTGTGAATATACTATCCATGATGCTTTTACAATCCGTTTTTTACATCAGATTGTGAATATACAATCCACGGTACCGTCTACAATCCGTTTTTTACCTCAGATTGTGAATATACAATCCACGGTACCGTCTACAATTCGTTTTTTTTACATCAGATTGTTAATATACAATCCACGGTACCGTCTATAATCCGTTTTTTACCTCAGATTGTGAATATACAATCCACGGTACCGTCTACAATCCGTTTTTTACATCAGATTGTGAATATACAATCCACGGTACCGTCTACAATCCGTTTTTTTACATCAGATTGTGAATATACAATCCACAGTACCGTCTACAATCCGTTTTTTACATCAGATTGTGAATATACAATCCATGGTACCGTCTACAATTCGTTTTTTACATCAGATTGTGAATATACAATCCACGGTACCGTCTACAATCCGTTTTTTACATCAGATTGTAAATATACAATCCACGGTACCGTCTACAAATTGTTTTTTACATCAGATTGTGAATAAACAATCCACGGTACCGTCTACAAATCGTTTTTTACCTCTGGTTGTGAGTTTACAATCCACAATCCCAGGCAGGCAACAAATATACTCTCCAAGAATCATCCCCAAACAATTATTTTCCTCAGTTTGTGACTATGTTTATCTGCGGTACTTTCATATTCCTTTATTTCTACACAATACATGCCTCAGGTTGTATATATACGTATAAAATATAATGCGGCCTAAGATTGTAGAACGAATTTTTGCAATTATACCGCAAATTTTTCTTTTGAACGACTTTATTTTTCCGTTTATCATTACTCTTCACAATTCATCCTATCATACTTCATCTCTAAGGTTAGAAATAGTCGTTATTTATTCTTAAAATAAATTTCGATTTTTCGTTCAAAAGAAACATTTGCAATATAATTGTATATATATTATATTCAATATGATTTTCCACAACCTTTTATTTATCACAGGCATCAAAATTACTATCCACTATACATTCTCAATCATTTATATTTCACCGTTTGTGACTATATTTTCGTCGGTACTCTTTCATAATCATTTATTTACATAATACACACCTCAGGTTATATATATACTATCCGCAATAAGATTTCACTATCTGTTATTAATCACAGGCAGCAAAAAATTGCTATCCAAGATACATTCCCAATCATTTATTTTCCTCAGTTTGTGACTATATTATCTTCGGTACTTTTTCATAATCATTTATTTACACACAATACACCTCAGATTATAAATATACAATTTCATGGGTACATTCACAATTCTTTTTTCATCACAGGTGGTAATATACTATCAAAGATACCTTCCCAATTTATATCATAGGTTATGAATATACTATTTCCACGGTACCTTCACAATCCGTTATTTATATCACAGGTTGTAAATGCACAATCTAAGATACCTTCACAATCATTTATTTATATCATAGATTATATATACGCTATCTAAGATACCTTCCCACAATCCATTATTTATATCACAGGTTGTAAATATACTATCTAAGATACCTTCACAATCCTTTATTTACCTCAGGGTGTGATATATTATCAATGGTACCTTCATAATCATTTATTCACTCTTCAGGTAGTAAATTTACTATCCAAGATACCTTCCAAATTCTCTATTCATACCTCAGCTTGTAAATATTCTATGAAAGAGATACCTTCTCACAACCCGTTATTTATATCACAGGATGTAAACATACTAAGATACCTTCCAAATCACATATTTACCTCAGGTTATGATATATTTTCTATGGTACCTTCATAAGCATTTATTTACTCTTCAGGTACTAAATTTACTATCCAAGATACCTTCCAAAGATACCTCACAATTCGTTATTTACCTCAAGTTATAAATATGCTATCTAATATACCTTTATAATCAGTTATTTAATTTAGAGGTTATGACCATACTAACACAATGGTAATTTCATATTACATTATTTATCCCAGGTTGTATTGTACATGAGAACAACATCACAGGTTGTATACGAGTACATGTAAAAGAGAAACAATTATTTCACAATATTGATAGATAATTATTTTTTTATTTCACTGATTCATGTACGCCTTTTTTATAACTCAAATATATTATATTGACTCAAATCGATTTAAAATTAATTAATTTAATAATTAAAGTAACTTATCAAATTAATTCCTAGTCACAATATTGTTACAGACTTTAACGCACATGCATCTGTAACTAAGGAAGAAAGAGCAGACAATCTCGTTGATTGAATATTCACAGAAACTTCACACTGAACGACCTTCCCTCTCTTGTTTTCAAACCTTCAAAGTTGTGGTAAGACACATGATAAGTCAATAAAAGAAAGGAAAGATCAAATATGTGAAATAAACTCTGAGAGAAGAATTACAAAAACAATAACAAGACTCAGAATGGAACACTACAAAGAAATGACAATACATCCTGATGGCACAATAACATACAGGACTTGCAAAAACTTACCTACATATTCTCATGTCCAGCAATGGCTGCAGTCTTGTAGAAAATTGACATGGACCCAGAAGAGCAATTTTACACACCCAAGATAGAGAACGACTGCTGTGATAGAGATGTATGGAGACATCTGAAGTTCTTCATTGGACACGACAACAACAACCGAAAATTGACATGGACTCAGAACAGCAGCTATACACACCCAAGATAGAGGACATTGCGACTGCTGTGATAGAGATGCATGGAGACATCTGAGCCCTTCATTGGACTCGGAAACAACATCTCAATCATTTAGTTCAGTTAGTAAATCACTTAGAATGTTGTCCGAGCATCAAAAGGATTCAATTAAATCGAATCTATTTATTAGAAAATTGTTTTTCTTTGTATTCATTGTCGATGGCTTGCCGCAAACTTGAAAGTTCTAATATACAAAGATCCAATCTAGCCAAAATACTATGTATGTTAATCATACTCTCTGCTCAAAAAATGTTAAAACAGAAAGAATATGGATGTTAATCATACTCTATGCTTGAGAGAGAGAGAAGTTAATACGGGAAACTATCCCATTTGGGTTGAAACTAAAAATAATAATCATAAACAGTGTAAGTAATATTAGTTGCCGAGTACTATATACCTAATCTTCTAATGACGAACTATTAAATATGAATATAAGCCAAGGAAACATAGACTGAATATGAAAAATATTTCACATTGTCTCGCGGTCTCACGCAATTCTGGCCTTAACTACCTGTTTCATGATTTTTTAGGATGCCTGAATGACCTGTTTTTTGGTCTTTGAGGTACAGCTTGTACCACGCTTAAAGGACCAACAGCCCGAAACGCGTCTGTGGTTGGCTTTTCTTGATTAATCAAGAATGTGTATTTGGTCAATTCTGGAATAATTAAAAACAACGAGAATAGTTTATATTTATTCCGATAGATGGCGCAAGCCATCAGCAACTTTCAGTTGCACGATAAGGAGATGCCTTTTTATAATGGACTAAATAGTTTTAAAAACTCTTTCTCTCACCAAACGTACAGAAATGAAATGATAAACACAAATATAGGACTTTTATTCAGGCCTTACACCCTATACAGGATTCGCCAGTTTTGTGTTGTGTTGTTGTTGTGTTGAGTTGGGCATAACAATAAAGCAAGGTTAAAATGCTAGAACGAAAAAAAAAAAGAATGAGAGAGAGAGGGAACAAGCACATGTTTAACAATTTTTCAATTTAGCAACTACATCAAAATTATAGACATTTATTGTGCGTAAAATGCATTTATTTATCAACTATGATAGGAGGGTATAGAGGTAAATTGTGTAAATCCGATTCTGTAAAAAAAGGATTTTCTTTCCTATAAGAAATCTGTACAAATAAACATATAAGATATTTCAGTTTCCATGTTCACTTTGTAGAATACATATATCGTTCAATTGGCTCTTACCATTTTAGTATGTTTCTCCCGAAAAGAAAACCGCAAAATATAAAAAAATAAAAGTCGGTGAACGAGTGAGTGACACCCTCGATTCCCGACAGCCATGAACCGGGATTGAATTTCGCGTTTAAATTTTGTTTAATATGTGAATAACCTTCACATATTATTCATTGTTGCAATTATCATAAACTAGGTTTCTCTTTTTGAGCGGTACCTAATAAGGTGATTTTGGAACTGAACCTAAACGCAAAGGAATATAAGTTTTAGAATATATAGAGAGAACAGAATTTAAAAAAAAAATGAATTTGATCAGTCTCCTATATTCAGTTTAATACTGACGATCTTATATGTTAGGTTCACTTATATATGATAAGATTGAAAATATAACTAAGAGAAATTATAAAATATGGTATAAAGATTATATCAAATAAATATATTCACATTATTCTTGATTCATTACTAATTATTTTGAAAAAGAACGATAAACTTTTCAAATACGATTTTCAATTTATATATTATAAAGCGTTAAAGTAATATCATCAAAATCTCACTCGATTCCCTTATAAAGGAAAAAACTAACATATGTGCTTTCTCTAAAGGAAAATCATTTAAAGAAGATATTTAGGGTTGGAACTTCCTTAAATTTCAGTATAGAGCAAAAAAAAAAAGTTTAAAAGTTAATGTTTTTCCAATATTTTGTTCTTAACATTTAGTTTTATTTTAACGGACGCTATTAAGTCTTCAGAATGGATAAAAAAGAATGGCAATATAAACTTCCACCCACTCTACTTAACTGTCTTGAAGCTATTCTATACACATTGTTATACTTAACGTTCTATATTCTCCTCTGTTTTAATTGTATTTCTTTGGTTGCATATTGAAATATCGTTTGTGTAGAGTTTTCGGATAACAATTTCAAATAAAAAATCGTTTTATTATTATTTATAACGTTCATAAATTCTTATATTCATATCTATATGATTGATAAAGAGAGATAAAAAAAACACGCACAGCTTATATTACGTATGAATATATCTTGAGGTTGCCTGGCCGGCATTCATAGTGCTTTGAGATAAGACATTTTGGCCC
Organism: Cordylochernes scorpioides; assembly: GCA_030710605.1. Lineage (NCBI taxonomy): Eukaryota > Metazoa > Arthropoda > Arachnida > Pseudoscorpiones > Chernetidae > Cordylochernes > Cordylochernes scorpioides. Next base: position 81,802,625 of record CP092876.1, read on the forward strand.
GAAAATTGTTTTTATAATATACAGTTAAACCTGTCTATAGCGCCCCCTCTTGGGACTCACTAAAACAAGGTGCTATAGACAGGTCACTTTTAATGTAAATCGCATCGTACTACGTATTTAAAATCGGGCGCTATAGAGAGGCAAGCGCTATTTAGAGGGGGCGCTATAGACAGGTTAGACTGTATATAAAACACTTTTATGGCCGAAATATAAATAATTATATTTTTATAGTATTTGAAGTTTTTATAACATTTTTAAATATAGGTCAAACAAATCTTAATCATTAAGTAACCAAGCACTGCATTCTGAGAAAACCAAAGATAACTATTGGAAATGTTAAAATGAGAGGTATACTTGTTCTCCATTTTTTGAGGCATACCTGGCTACATTCCGAGACCACGATATGAAGGTTCAGCCTAACTGGAGAGTATAAGATGACTGGATGATATAAGGTAACCCGAATGGAGGGACAAGCGGACTGAAAGGAACAAAAGAAGCTCACTGGATTGAACAAGCTAACTGAAGGTAACAAGAAGCTGACTGAAAGGAACACGAATCTCCTTGGATGGAACAAGCTAACTGAAGGTAACAACAAACTGACTGAAAGGAACAAGAAGCTCACTTGACGGAACAAGCTAACTGAAGGAAACAACAAGCTGACTGAAGGGAACATACAAGCAAACAGCTGGAAGATTGCGCTACAGATATGAGGCAGGCAGGCAGACGTCGGCCTATTCAGGAGATATCTCGCGACCAATGAAAACACTTTCTGGCACGGTGGTATTAATATCGGAAGTATAAAGGCCAACTAATTGTTATGGATGTTCGGGTTACAGCTGGCCATCCCTGACTATTGTCCGTTATTGTCCGTCCAGGTATTTTCTCTGGTGTCGCATTTATTTGTTGTAACACCGATAAACGAGTTCCTCAAACTCTATTCCCTCAATAGATGATCCTATATCCAAGCATTTTATTAATATATATATAAATAGTAGAACCTCCCTGTAAATGACAACACCTAATTACAGAGCCAAAGTGTCCTTTAGGGAGAGCTGTCCTCTTACCGGAGAGTTGATAAATTGTAAAAATGGTTATTTTGAAAATCAAAACTGTCCTTTGTGGAGAGGTGTCCGCTAAAGGGAGGTTCTACTGTGTGTATATATATATGAAAAAAACAATAGAAAAAAATATATATATCAAAGGTTTGGGCGTTCATTCAACTTATATATTGGAAAATGGCACTCAAAGATGTAATGAGATATTTCAATTTCTATTTTTTTCTTTGATCGACACAATTTCACACATACACAAGATATATCAAAATAATTATTAAATTATATTTTATATAGACTATTTTTAGGCGCGCGCGCTATTAACGTTTCCATTTTTCAAATAAACAATAGCATACTGGTCTTACCTAGTATCGACTATATAAGGAGACATATCGAATACAATATTAGAACGGTAGAGAAGTGTTTTGAATTATTCCTAGTACACGTGGTAGAGGCCATGATAATCATGGTAGGTAGAAGTAGGCGACTGCTTTTACTGTAAGTGCACCACATGTCTACACATTTGAAAAGCAGTTTGACATTAGCCCATGAAAATGTGCCAGAAGCCGTTTGCTTACTTGCACTCGCTGATGGGATTAAACTTTTGCAAGAATCGGAGGCCATTGGAGCATTTTTTTTATTTCAAAATAGTGCCTAATGAGCGATTCAATCCAGTGTTGTAGCGGTCGAAACCCAATGGTTCAGACCAGTCTTCCAATGACCCGCTAGGCAGAGAAATCTAAACTGTTAGAGCCGCTAGGAGTGTTTACTACTGATTAACTAGGACCTCTCAATAATTTAATACTGAGGAAAAGGCCATAGAGAATTGTTTATTTGAAAAAAGAAACAAACATTTAAATGGTTTATAATTTTGAATAAATAATAGAACGAAAGCATTAATTATATTTGCATTATCAATAAGGCTCCACGTTTTATACATGAATACCATTCTACACAAACATACAGCTTCATTAAGAACCCTGGTCTAATACAGATTCACCATCGAAAGGAAGGAAGCATAGATGTAGCTCCTATACTCCAGGTAGCATAGAACCCAACAATAGCCTCTAGGTCCGACGCATGATAAGTGACAACACCATGCATACGTCAAGGTACTGCTACTCTTCAAGCTGGTTATTATTTCTAACCTTATTTTGTGAACCTCCATAAACCAATTTTGCATTTTTGTTTACGCAAATAGTGAATTTTATTACGAAAAACGCATCTCCTTATCGTCTAACTTAAAGTTGCTGATGGCTTGCGCCAAATATCGGATTAAATATAAACTATTCTCGTTGATTTTTAATTATTACAGAATTGGCCAAATACCCATTCTTGATTAACCAAGAAAAGCTAACCAAGGACACGTTCAAATCAACGAGAATAGTTGATATTTATTCCGATAGATGGCGCAAGCCATCAGCAACTTTAAGTTGCACGAAAAGGAGAGGCGTTTTTCGTTATTTATGCACCTTATCCCAGTACAATATCATTATTGTACTATTTTTTTCACAGTGAATTTTATGTTTCAAAATCAATTATTACTAGAGATGAAAATAATCCTATATCGCCCAGGCTCTTCCTGAATGAATGTTTTTCTGATAGTGTTTTAATGAATGTTTATTATTATAATTAAAAGTAGTATTAGTGGTGGATATTATAAAGAATAGAATTATTTAACAAATTTTATTATCAAAGTCATTTTTGAATCTATAATATGTGAATTAGATTGTAAAATATTTTTTATTAGATTGTATTATCATATAATTAAAAATAAATAATAAGATTGATTAGGTCTAAACTATGATCATTTCCCGAACTAACTCTCTAAATTGAATTAAAACTAATGGACAAAACTTATGAAAGTGGAAGGTCTTTAAAGTTGATGATCGTCTGTTTTTTTTTTGAAGGAGACAGAGGCAATTTTGTTCACACTTGGTTATCTCGTGTGTCTTCAATAAAGGTCCTGTAATATCTTTCAGAGTTATAGTCTGTATCCCGATATACATACTAAAAGGCACAACTAACTTAAGTTTTGTCCATGAGTGTATCTTTCAGAGTTATTGTCTGAATCCCAATATACACGCTGAAAGGTACAACTTCCTTTTATCCATGAGTGTATCTTTCAGAGTTATTGTCTGAATCCAGATATACATGTTAAAAGGTACAATTTCCTTAAGTTTTGTCCATGAGTGTATCTTTCAGTGTTATTGTCTGAATATTGATATACATTCTGAAAAGTACAACTTCCTTAAGTTTTGTCCATGAGTGTATCTTTCAGAGTTATTGTCTGAATCCCGATATACATGCAGAAAGGTACAACTTCCTTAAGTTTTGTCCATGAGTGTAATCTTTTCTGTATTTGGAAACTAATGGGAAACCTTATACTAAAATATATAAAAATGAAGATATTTTATATTAATAAGGATTTCGAAATAATGTCAATAGGTTTTATTATAGATTGATATATTATATGTAGACGATATTTTACCATATATTGGTATATTAAATATTCTCAATAATTCAATAAAGCTTGAAAAAGCTAATTATATAAAATTAAACAGCAACATCCGACTAAACTTTGGTTCAAATTAGGACAGAAACTGAGTATTTTCCACAGAATTATTCTTCTACCTTCGCTGTCAAGTCAGGGACCAAACTTACTACGACCAAACTTGCCTTGACACAAACTTTTATGATATTGTTTAAGTTTTCTGGCGAAGTTGGAGAGGAAATTCTATTTTGTAAATGGAGAATATTATCGAGTCCCTGTATAGAGATCTGACACATTGTCGTGTTTTATTTATGGAATGGAACGCGGCAATAACATTTCCTCCCTCTTTTCTTCTTATATTTATTGTTTAGTTATTGTTGCGTAGAATAAAGGGGAAAAGGATGCATTCCATAATAGAATGTTTTAGAATAATGTAGATAAATTGGAGAACAACTGATTGGCAAATTTAAAGCGATTGCGCAAGGCTTAGTGTTGGCTGCTTTCTGATTGG